>CAHIKZ030001602.1:2092500-2125000 GCA_903632075.3 Acanthosepion pharaonis
TTTTTTTGTTTATTGTACATTTTCTTCAGTATATTTGAAAAACCTTGCGCGTTTTAAACAATTTAAATTTCTTTTCCGTTTCTCTCATTTTTTAATTCATGAGCTTCCATTTTTATATTTCTTCCTGTTGACTTTCTTTGTAACATTCTATGCCTTCAGCTCTTGTCAAGTAAACTTTCTGGCAGCCAATTTCTTTTACTCTAGGAAAGGAAATGGAGCAATCCAATGTATAAGAATTTCTATTGTCATTTTTATTTCCGTTTTCTGATGTTTTGACTTATTTTATTATTTCTTTTTATTAAATTTTTATTAATTTATTTATCTATTCTTAGTTTAATTTATATTTCCATTTTTAAATGTTTTCATCAACTCTTTAGTTTTAATTCTATTTCACTTTTTAAATTTTTATCAACTTTTATTTGAAATTTTTCATTTCATTTTTTAAAAATTTTTTTATCAAACCAATTTCAATTGATGTCTACCCATATGTTTAGATACGGATATAATACATAATAAATTCTAAATAAGTTCAACATTATTTGTAAATAAAATTATTCGATTATTATTTTTATTTCGTTTGCATAATAAGGAAATTTTAAAATAAATATAGTATCTCCTCACCTAACGACCATTTCTTAAAGAAGCTGATCGCTAAGTGAATAGTTCTATCTGACTACCATTTCAGACATAATGCGCTTGTTATGGAATTGTATCAACCAGCTACAAATATATTTTATGCCTTTTTTAATTTACTTGTAAAATTGCTAGTTGTTTATACTGTAGAGTCGTGTACTGATCATTAAACGTAATAAATAAACTTAAAAATCAGCTCTAATTTCTACACGTTACTTCGGCTTGCAGACTCTACACAACTCGTAAGTTATTTTTCATTCTATTTATGTAGTGATATGTAAATGAGTTACTGTATCAAAGACTTAATCGCTATGCGGGAGAGTTATCTTCTCTTGACGAGACTACATCTGTCAGCGAGAATACCTATGATAACAATTTATACTTTTTATTCATTCTCATTCATTTTGAGTAAAGAGAAGACAATCATAATCAAAGTTTTCGTAGAACATACAATACCGTCTAGTTTGATTTTTTTTAAATCAGTTTCTATATCTGTTCGTAACTCTGGGATTAGTTAAACAGTTAAGTAAGTAGTAGCTCTTATTAGACAGCATTTATTCAATAGTATACGTTTAATAAAAGACGACAGACAAGGACTCTATTTTTAGTTGTTTTGACCCTTTCCAGTCAATGTAAATATCTTCGAGCGTTTTAAACTATGCTTCCGGCCATTATCATTATAAGAGAAAACTTTCGGATTTTATTCGATTTTCAATAATGGATTATGTTTTAAATTCGACGTTTAGGTCTTATGATGACATTATGCAAAAGGCGATATACATACGAAATTCGCATAGATGTATCTCTGTCCGTTGCTAAACACATGGAAAAATCCAGTTCTCAAAGTAAAAGAGATATTTATAGGTTGAACCAGGAAAATGATACCATATAATATAAGAAAATAAAGATATTCATTAAAAACTAACTATATTTTTTTAAAAAGGACGTATGTTCAAGTGAGAAAAACAGAAAAAAAAAATACTTCATTCAATAAAATCACCGTCAGACTGGAGAACATGCGCAGATGCGACTGCGTGAAAAGATCACGTGATTTTTAATCACGTTGACCGATCTTGATCGAATCCTTGGTTTGAGAGTTGATTATTTGGGCTCCTTCCCGACGAAGTTCATTATTCTAGGAGCACCAGAGGCGGCGTGGACATGGGTGTTTCAACAGAATCGCCTGTTGTTCCCCCTGTTTATCTAACCACTTCGATGACGATGACTATTTGCTATTTGCTGTGGTGTTCGGCTTGTTCCAAAAACATAGTGAGGCTTTTTCAGTTCCCGCGACACATTGGATGTTGCCAGGCTAATGCTTTTGAGACGTTTAAAAGAGGAGAGAGATTTCTCACATTTGGCACTTGCCGCGAAGCATTAGGTTAGGTCATCTTTCCCTTAATAATAATTAACTATTGGGTTCGCAACTAAGTCCCCGCGGTTTTATTTTTAAATTTAAATTTTTTAAAAGGTTTAATAAAAAATGACAGAATAATTAATCAATAATGTATTCTCCCTTGTTGTTTACAACTTCTTCACAACATTCAACAACATTTTCAATATCTCGTCACCCTGTTTCGGCTCGAAAAATTCACCCAACCAAGCTCTCAATTCTGCATCAGTATTAAACGAAACTCCACACATAGCATTTGAAAGCGATCGAAAAAGGTGGAAATCCGTTGGTGTCAAATTGGGAGCGTACGGTGGGTGTGGCAGCACTTCCCAGCCATGCGCTTGAATGGCATCTTTGGTTATATTGGGGATATGAGGACGGGTGTTGTTGTGCAGCAAAAGAACTCCATGCTGCCTATTAGGTCTTTTCTCTTGAATAGCCATGTTGAGTCGTTCCATCTGTTGACCGTTTGGTCCCGTTCAAGCAATTCGTAATGGATAATCTCTTCCCAGTTCCCACCATACGCACAACATCGTTTTACGTGGATGAAGATCTTGTTTCACACGCTGTGTCACTTGTTTACCGAGGCTAAGCCATTCCTTGCGCTGCTTCAGATTCAGGCACCATTTTTCGTCGCCAGTAACGATTCGGTAAAAAAAAATCGTTCCTTGTGTCCATGTGTTAAGCGGTGACCAGAAAGCAAACCAACAAAGATTGTGGCTCGTTGATTTTTGTTGTCACTTAAAGCATGCGTAACCCATGCTCCACACTTCTTAACCTTTCCCATCGAGTGAAGATGCTTTTCTATAGCAGGGTCGGAGCATTCCATTTTCTCTGCCTCTTCTTTAGTCGCTTAACGAGCATTTTTGTGCAAAAGTTGGTTTAATTGCTCTTTATCGGACTTAACTGGACGGCCAGAACGAGGTGCGTCTTTGAGGCTAAAATTTCCATTTTTGAAATTGGGATACCAATCACGGGCGGTTTATTTCAGCTATGGCATCCTCTTCATACACAGCACAAATGTCGCGGGCAGCTTTTGTGGCCATAGAACCTTGATTAAAAGAAGGAGGTGTCGAACATGCTCATTTTTTCTTAACTTGATATTCCATTTTAATGATCTGATAATAAACAAAAATTAACTTGAATTAACTCGAAAAAAAAAGACCAAAATAGATTCTAAAATGGTTCCAAAATATAATTCTCGAAACAAATAGATTCCAAAATGACAAAAAAAAAACGGCAGGAACTTGCCAACCCAATATTATTTAAGCATTGTCTGACAAGACTAATAGGAATATTATTTACGCATTCTCTGACTACACTAACAGGAATATTATTTACGCATTGTCTGACTAGACTAACAGAAATATTATTTATGCATTGTCTGATTAGACTAACAGGAATATTATTTACGAATTGTGTGACAAGACTAATAGGAATATTATTTACGCATTGTCTGACTAGACTAACAGGAATATTATTTACGCATTGTCTGACAAGACTAACAGGAATATTATTTACGCATTGTCTGACTAGACTAAAATGAATATTAATAGCTTGTAATCGATATTTATTATATATTATTTTGAGCAGACAAATTACAATTTCATGGGCGGGATAGTTTAATAGTTGGTATGTCAAACGACTGAATTTTATGCAGGTGTGTAGAATCACCCAAAGAGCAAAATAAACCTGAAAGATTTTAATGTTGTTTGATGGTTATTTCTAAAAGTATGTATTATTCCAAATTCAAATGCAAAGACTTCTCACTCCTCTTCCACCAGTCGTAACCATGACGGTTAAGGCCCCGCCTTGCCACACCCATAGTAGCAAACCACCCTTACTTCCTTTGTATTCCTTTGGTAAGATGTAAGTTCCACTCGATCAGGTTATTCCCACGAACTGCCTTGTGAAACCGACTCCCAAGGGGATGCTTCTTCGATTAAAACTAACTTAAGCTGTTCAAGTCTATGCATCGAGGCATATCTGCATAAGCCGTGCCTCTTGATTTTTAATTAACCTTCTACCTTGAGTGGCTCACGTGCCTTGTAAACGGTGAGTATCATTGCAAATAGAAAAACTGTTTTGGCTACACTGGGTCACCTTCGGCTAGGATATCGGGTCAGTTCGTCACCCCGTCTTGCCTTTGCCTCCACCCCACACTAGTTCTTTGACCCTGTCTTGTCTCCAAGACAACAGCGGGATTATTAGAAGGAGAGAGTGAATAACCAAGACGTGTTATTAGCAGTGATAAAATTAGAAGTTTTTCATTTTTGCAAGATATTACGAGAGTACGTGAAAAATTATCCCCACTTTTGCCGTAACATATCTTTAAGTTTGTCACACTGCCTTCTGCTCATGCGTGCTTATAGTTGGTATTATTGTGGTCACGTGATCGAAGTTTGAGCTTGATCGCGCCGATTTTCCTACTGCTTTTACAATGTAAACATGACTGCTCCACTATCAGTGTACACTAAGGAAGATCAAAGATCAAAGGCTCGACGTTGCTTAACTTCGTTGACCGTGCGGGACCCGGTGAGAGTTTAATGGATTCTGCTTTCGACAGATCCTCGTCAATCTAACCCGTTGGTATGAAAATGTTAGATTTATAATCGAAGGAATTTATTTTTAATTATCAAGAACATAATCCCAAGTGAAACAGTCTAACGAGCTGTAGACCTCCATTTTTTGGTTAGCTCAACGGACATGATTCATTCACATAAACGAATGAAAACTATAAATACATTACGATGAACAACTAATGCCTTGACTGTGTAGCTTTGCAAAAAAACTCTTTTGAGTTCATATAATCTTTTATTTAAATTCCACGCAGTCTCTCCTATGTATTCTTTGGGGCATTCATTACGGGCTATAGTGTAAATTTCTTTGTCAGGTTCCCTGCTGTTCTTATTTTGTTTTGTATTATTTATCTTACTGTTTAGACGTGGTTGCAACAAAGTTTATGCTAAGTTTAGATAAATTCTGTGCACTTGTACTTGTGATAATAGTTAGTAGGTAATATGATAGGTCTAGTTTTATATTGTTCTATCTATTACTTTTTTTAAAATTTGATGAGCTGTCTATTTCGCGTTCAGTATGAAATAATTAGTATACTGGAGGAGCTTAAAAGTATTTCCGATTCACTACTTCTCGCTATGTATATACAGAGGACAACAAATTCTAAGTGATTTTAAAGAGAATGCTGTAATTATTCAGGATTTTATTGTGTTTTTATGGTGAGAATAGAAGTTTATGATATCATTTTATTACTAGATCTTTATTAGAGCTTAGATATTTATTTTTGATTGTTCTAGATGTTTTTTGTCTTTTAATTCAGACATTTATTGAGAGGGACGTTGGCATAAAACTGATTTGACATCTAACGAGCTATGAGTTCATATATCTTATTTATTGCTCTCAGTTTCTCAGAATTTTAAGATTCTTCAAAGAAGTGCTGTTAAAATCTTTGTTATGATTTTTCACTATTCTTGGAGGGCTCTTCGAATTTCAGATATGATTTTGTCGCATTGAAATTCCTGATCTGTGTGCTTTAAGTAGAATATAAATTTTTGCAGCGGTGTTCTATTCATTTATACTATGACTTGTCATCATTAATATTTCATTTTATAATTACTTTATTAAATTTTTGCGTTTCTGAAATTCATTTGCGTTTATCTATTTTCTCACATGTGTTAGCATCATTCAGTCGTCATTTTTTTTTCGTTATATGTATTCTAATTAATGATAACAATTCCACCCACTTGGCCTGAGGAAGTGATGGAAATTTTCTCATTTTTTTTTTTTTTTTAATTATTTTGTGTCGCTGTGGTGTAGTTCTTTCGTTGTTTGTTCCTGAATTGGCATTAACTGATCTTCAGGCAAAAGGTTTTAGAGTTTTTTGTCCTACTGTCTTGAATTCGATTACATCCTAACCGCTTCTCATTTTTTTTCCAGACATTAATAGTTTTTGCGGTAGGGAAAAGCTAACTTTAAACACGAACATTTTCAGGTAAAATTTGTTTTAACAAATTTTAGAGAAAAAATTATTTCAACAAATTTGAACGTTGAAATTGAAGAAAATCATTTTGTTCGGAAGGCTCTCAAACTCTACCGATAGAAAAATGGATGACGTGTGTAGTAAAATTATGACAAAATAATAATTCTTATGAGATATAAGACTAAAAGTCATGGTCGAGTAATGGACTGCAGCTCGGACTGAGGAATCATAGATCATTGCATTTACTTACATAATTAATATCCTTGAGCAAGGTATGAATCCTACTATTCTTCACCCAGCTGTGAGTAAATAGCAGGACATACTGGATTATATAGCCTTGGGTGGTAACCGGACGACGAGAAGAAAACCTATGAATAGTATAAAACTGCATGTAGCCCTGGCGAAACACATAATACCCAGCTAAGGACAGGATCGTTCGCATTGAGTCGATGGTCTCGACTACAGTCAACTCATTTTATAACAATATTCAGTTGCCGATAATCCAACAATAAATGCACGATATTGTAAAATTGACAGCATTCACATCCTATGGGCATAAACAGATATTTTTAAGCACATGAAACCAAGCAAGGCGGGAGTGCGACTATCACGTAAGGGGTTGCAGAGACTGATAGCAAGAGTAAAGAGGGGTGTTTGAGGAAAGTATATAGAGAAGGCCGGGGATCAGGATCAAGGCATTAGGAGATATCGATTGACATTACATTTGAATATATGAAGATTATAGCTATCAAGGAAGCAAGTAAGAGGAAGGAGTTCCACTGATGGGAAGCTGTTTAAGTAGAAGAGACGGCTACATTTAACTGTTTCGACAGTAAAGGGTGGGACTGAGATGCCAACTTAGTAGCATGCTTAAATTCATGCAGTTTAGGCATCAATGAAAGTAGCTTGTCAGAGTAGTTGCCATGAAAATTATTTATAGAAAAGACAGAGGGAAGTGGCTGTAGACGAGATACCAGATCAGGACATCACATTGCATATCCGTCTCTGGATTTTGTCAAGGACCTCGGGGGCACCAGACCATATATGGCAACAGTATTTAATGCAAGGACGAATGGTTGATTTCTAGATTTGAAGGAAAAATTATAAATATTTCTCTTTGAAGATGGAATAGCTTGTTTGATTAATCAGTTAATTACATCATAATTTTTATCATTTGATCGATATTAACTTAATTGATTGTGGATAATTCCATATTTAACAATAAAATTCCATTCGGTTGCGTCAGCCGTTTTCCTGAAAAAAAACAAACGATAGAATCTATAACATCGATTTAAGTATTTAGCACAGATTATTGTCTGAGACATTTTGCTTATTTGATGCCTGCATGTTAATTAAGCAGGAGACGATGTCACCAAGGGTTCGCCTGAAACGTTGAGAACAAATATTTCAGATGATTAAAAATATTTTCTTGACGAGCTGTTAAAGCCGCTAAAAGATATATCTACTCTCGCACCCATACACACACTGACGAGCACACACACACACATGCATTTATATAATTAAAAAAACAAACAAAAATCCAACATAAATAAAATAGCATTTAATACTGGCAGAAACATCTTAAACATATTTAATAACTACTCCTCCAAATAATAAACGTCAACCCCCTACCAATTGCTAATGAATTAATCCAACAACATTGTGTTAAGTACCCAAAATATTATCGATTAAATAAAATAATAAAAACCCTACTTCATACCAAAAAATGCAGCTAGGATGACTGTTGGCGACAACCAAAATCGCTCGGTAAAACTAAAATGTTTCTTCACTGACTTAGACCCAAATATAAAAAAATCAGAAAAAAACTTATTATTAAACGGAAAAGTACCGTAGTCTTTAACAAGACATGATTCAATAATGACATGCTGACAATATATATATATATATATATATATATATATATATATATAATAAAAACAAATGAAAACTACAGATAAAGTTCATTTTCACCATCAAGTCATTCATTCCTGTAGTTCACTGCTACTAACAAGCAGGATTTTTTTTCTCTTGGTAATGACCATGCTGGCCGAAACTAGTCGAGGGATCCAACTGAAATAATAAAACGAAAAAATCTTACTTATCATAAAACGCAGATTGTGTGTGTGTGTCTGTACGTTTATATATTGGATCAGATTTCCTACATTTTTCAACCGATTTCAACAAAACTATCTTGCGGTGGTTCTGACAGCGCCAAAAATTGGAAAAACACAATTGTTTTTGCACGAAATCAATTTGAAAACACGATAAAACACGATTCTGTCGCCAGAATGAAATGGGGACAACTCATATCGAGTTATACTTATTATAAAACCCAGGTTGTTTGTGTGTGTGTTCGTTTTATATGAGATGGGATTTCCTACATTTTTCAACCGATTTCAACAAAACTTCACTTTTTTTTGGCAGGTAGTGTTTCTTATTGTCTTGCACTTTTTTTTTCTTTATTTTTACATTCAGAATGGTTTAAAATTCCATTTACAAGGCAATTGTTTTTAATAAAATTCAATTCAATCGGTAGACTCATAACGATTGAAAACAATGTTCTTGTTTGAGTTTGGATTTGACCAATTCGTAAAAAAAAAAACTAATTAAGACATGCGTGTCCGTCAACATTAAACAATAATCTTTGTCAATTTTATTTTTCAGTCTTTATAATGATCGATACTTGATCTATCTCTTAATGTTACTGTCCCCGGGCAACTAGTATTTATATATAAATATACAACCCAGTGTGCCTGAAAATTTTAATTTTTAATAATTTTATTGTTCAATATATATATATATATATATATATATATATATATATATATATATATATATATGTGTGTGTGTGTGTGTGTGTGTGTGTGTTCAGCTTGACAGTGGATAAAGGATAGTTGGTCGGCCGTATCTCAGGTATAAAACCAAGCTAAAGAGTCACCCTCTCAGCTATCAATGTGCCTCATACTAACTTCTAGCAAGGTAACCAGTTATTGAACTAACACTCTTATGGGTCCTGTCACTGGATCTAACTAACGCCTTTATCCCCTTTGCCATATGTCCTTAAGGCGGTGGAGAACTTGCAGAGGGAATTAAGGAGATAACTGACATCTATTAGACATGGCACGTGGAACTAGAACAGTCTACCCCAGTGAGTGAAATAAAAGGTTCAGTTCGACATTCCAACCACCTGAAGAAGGCCGGAGCGTACAACGGCCGAAACATTGTGATAAATATGGCGACAAAGATGAGGACAATAGTCTGAATAATGTAAATAGTGTACATGATACCTCATCTCAGAAATATAGACAGATATTGAAGGGCCGAAACGTTGTAATATATATGGCAACAAAGATGAGGACAATAGTCCGAATAATGTAAATAGTGTACATAATACCTCATCTCAGAAATATAGACATATATTGAAAGCGCAAAACATTGTGATAAATATGGCGACAAAGATGTGGACAGTAGTCCGAATAATGTAAATAATGTACATAATACCTCATCTCTCAAAAATATAGACAGATAATGAAATAATTAGTATAATTCGAGGTGCTTAAAAGTATTTCCAATTTATTTCTTCTCACCATGTAAATATTGAGGAACACAAATTCTAAGTGATTAAAAGAGAATGCTGTAATTATTCCGGATTTTATTGTGTTTTTATGGTGAGAATAGAAGTTTATGATATCATTTTATTACGAGAACTTTATTAGAGATTAGATATTTATTTTGTTTGTTCTAGATCTTTTTTGTCTTTTAATTCAGACCATTATTGAGAGGGACATTAGCATGAAAGTGATTTGATATCTAAACGAGCCGTGAGTTTATCTATCTTATTTGTTCTTCTCAGTTAATCAATCTATTATTTTATTTATTATTTGATGAGCTTTCTATATCGCGTTCAGTATGAATAATTAGTATACTGGAGGAGCTTAAGATGGAATAGAAGAGATAAAGATTATCTTTTAAATCTTTTAATAATTTTATTTTAATACGGAGTTACATGGGTATATTGGAACGTGACGTCATGTGGTGAATACTACAAATAGTATTGGCGGCCTATAATGTATCATAAACGATAAGAAATTCTAAACTTTGAAACTTCTTGTTATAAATAAGAATTCTGTCAAAAATCACTTTGCAAATGGTCAGTGTTTCATATCAATTTCTTCTCAAATTTCGACCCTTCATCTATCTGAACAAAGTGCATATATTTCAACACAAAACTGGCAGATTTTGGTCGACTGTAAAATATTTCCTTGCTACTCTAAAATAAAGCAAAATAACAAATCCTAGAGATTATATATATTAAAATAAAAGAATTTACTCTTAAAACGTGTTTTAATCTTGATTCTCACATGTTAAAAATCTTTAAATAGAAGTGTTGTATTCATCAGATGACACCGAGATTATTTTTAAAGAAATTTACCCCAAGCAAGGCAGGAGTGCCACTAGCACGCATGGGTTTACAGAGGATTGGGAACAAGAGTAAAGAGGCGCGTTTGAGGAAAGGATACAGAGAAGGACGAGGAACAAGATCAAGGTATCAGAAGATGTCGATTGACATTACACCTGAATATTTAAAGATTATAGTTATCAGAGAAGCAAACTAGAAGAAGAGAGTTCAACAGGCGGGATGTGCGAGAGTTGAAGGTGTTTGAGTAGCAGAGACGGCTACATTTAACCGTTTCGACAGTGAAAAGGTGGGACCGATATGCCAACCAAGTAGCACGCTTAAATTCATGCAGTTTGGGGTACCAGGGAAAGCAACTCGTCGGAACAGTTGCAGTGTAAATACTTATAGAAGAGACAGACGGAAGCCACTGTACGTCTGTGGGAAAGCGACTGTAGACTAGATGCCAGATCAGGACCGATCGCATTGCATATTCGTATCTGCATTTTGTCGAGGACCCCGATACGTATAGGGGGGCACCAGATCATTTATGACAACAATATTCCAAGCAAGGACGGATGGTTGATTTATAGATTTGAATGATGAACTTATACGAGAAAAAGCTTTTGGCACGACACAGACAACCAACTTTCCTTGCGGTAGAAGAAGCTATTAATTCATTGTATTTATTTCAATGTCATCAGACGGGTTTTAAAGTTCCTCACTTTAAGCTTCTATCAATAATCTACACGCTGTATTGTTTTTTGTTTGTTTGTTTTTGTTTTGTTTTTTAAATCCCATCTTGTTTGATAACGACCAGTCATACACAAAGTCTTCGGATTTGTTGTTTTTTAAATTAGACAAGTGCCTTTAAACGGTTCCACGTGTTAAAGCTTTTAAATCGGCACATGATTTTGTGGAGTAAACAAGATATCACTGTCCACCTCCCCGAACGAGACTCTGCCCTTCGGTGGAGCCTCGTCCGGATTCCTCTCCGCCCGAAGGCAGAGAGTTCGACTGTTTAGCTGGAACAGATCGCAGCTAGACCCGTATATATATATTTATCATATATATATACAGGATGTGATGGATAAATTGGCGTGTAAATTATCGAAACATCAAAATAAAACTGATATCTCATTTTAATAGATTTTATTGTGTTTTTATGGTGAGAATAGAAGTTTATGATATCATTTTATTACGAGAACTTTATTAGAGATTAGATATTTATTTTTGTTTGTTCTAGATCTTTTTTGTCTTTTAATTCAGACCATTATTGAGAGGGACATTAGCATGAAAGTGATTTGATATCTAAACGAGCCGTGAGTTTATCTATCTTATTTGTTCTTCTCAGTTAATCAATCTATTATTTTATTTATTATTTGATGAGCTTTCTATATCGCGTTCAGTATGAATAATTAGTATACTGGAGGAGCTTAAGATGGAATAGAAGAGATAAAGATTATCTTTTAAATCTTTTAATAATTTTATTTTAATACGGAGTTACATGGGTATATTGGAACGTGACGTCATGTGGTGAATACTACAAATAGTATTGCGGCCATAGACCATATACAATTCAACATGAATGTTAATTATGTTTTATGCATATGTCCTGAAGATGATCTATTAGACCGAAACGTCCGACGTTGACATTAAACATTAAAACAGCATAATCGTATTTTAAGATTTTTGTTTGTTTTTTCAGTATATTTTTCTTCATACTGTCGGATCTATTTCCCATATATTTATATATATATATATATATATATATATATATATATATATATATATATATAAAGTAATTCTTTCAAGAAATGGAGGTAATTTTGCAATTTTCCTTAATTCCTAGGACAAACAGAAGCTTGAAATATTAAAAGTGCCTTTCAAGTAGCTGTTTGCTAATACAGACTGCATTGCAATTAAAAAAAAAATGGAAAAAAAACGAACATTTTGTTTTTGGTTTTAACTTACTATTTAATTTGAATCCTTCTTTTTTGTGAATAAAGATATTTTCCTCTTTTTTGCTTCTTTTCCGGATCTATTTTTTCTGCGTTTTTTTTAGAGTTCCAAATGAGCTTTCTTTTTATCTTCTCTTCTTACAATTCTTTTTTCCTTATTTTCCTTCCTTCTAATCCATTTTAGCTTCTCTTTCCGATTTTCTCTTTCTTTTTATAATTCTGCTTTTCATGTTAATCCTTTGTTCTTATTTTTTTTTCCTTCCTTTATGTTATCAGTTTCCTGTTTCTCTCACTATTTAAACAACTACGTTGACTAAATCATTTTCTCGCCAATCCTTTTATCCAGCTTAACACGTAATCCTTCCTTTCTCCATTTCCAATTTCGTCAAATCATTAGATTAAAATTTCAATGATTGTCCTTCCAAAAACCTCATCTCTTCCAGCCTCGATAATTAACACTTTATCGGACTTTTTTTTACCTTTTTTTCTCTCCAAGGAAAAAAAAAAAAGAAAGGAAAAAATAGATATTTTTTTAAAATAATAAAAGTTATTGCCTTTGAGTGTCATTTATTTTATGCTCTTATGTTTATTGTAATTTCCTTTGCTTTTTATTTCAATTTAACGTTTGTGTCTTAGTTGACGTCAATGTAAGTTCGAATAAAAGAGCAAGAGAGTTTTCCCAATCTGCTTTTGTAACCAAAGTTTTTCTTCTCAAAAGACGCATAATTTTTCTATATTCAGTGGAATCAAAATATTGACTCATAAAGTCGTACATGCTTTAATCCATCATTTAATCCATCATTTCACATTTTTAATCTTCATGAAGTCGAACATTTTAACATTTGCATCATAAAGCTTCAGACTTATCTCAAACCTAAAGTTCAATTTTATTCGGTTTCATACTGACTTGAGTCAAAACTGATTTAAAATACGTGAAAGATAAGCGTATCATTAGTGTTTTTTGTGTGTTTTTTTTTTCTGCGACCATATCGTATTATTTGTATTTCGGTCAAGATATATTTATCCAGACTGAATACTGACTGCATTTGCATGAAATCATTTGTCAGGGTGAAAATGTGGTGACGATCATATCTGTAAAACTATAGCACCATTTCGTTTTTGCGATAGGATTTAAAACATTTCGAGAAATACCATTTCAACCAACCTGGCGGAACGGCTTCTGTCATTTGAAATCTTTGATCGGATGCCAAATTTATTGTATCTTTATGAGTTTTTCCTTGCTATCTGGATAGAACTACTGGCATTCTAACTTCTTTTTTATGAGTCTTTCAGTTCATTTCAGTCAGCAAAGAACTGTTGAAAATCCCAAATCTGAGATCTAAGACGTTGTCTCTTAAGCAGCAGTTTGCTAATACATTTACTTAAATTGATATCCAAAGTCCAATGAATTCTTTATAATAAAAAATGTTCCTAAACGTAACCCATTTCTTCTTTGGCGTGTGTTTATTTATCACTGTTTTTTTTTAATTTCTTTATATTTAAGGATTCTTCAATGTATCCTTATAAATCTACACGCCTATTTATAAATAAAAATTATTCCCTCCCATCTCTTTCTCTCACTATATCCTCTCCATCTATCTGGTGGACTCTCCTATCGTGAACGGTAAATGAGGGTCAACACTAAATGGTGCCATTCGTTTTATACATATCAATGCTATCTCAGGGGATATTGTGAAGAAAATCAGGTAAGGGAAAGACATATTTCATTTGTGTTTTCTTTAGTGTGATAGTAGTTCAACCTTGCTGTGGGCGACAAAGTCACACTGACAGATGAAATTTGTTAAACATAACACACACACACACACATACACACAAACACACACACACATATATATATCTATATCTATATATATATATATATTCTCTCTCTCTCTCTCTCACACACACACACACACACATACACACACACACATATATATATACATATAGGATAATACAACTTGCGAATAAAAATATATTTAAACAAACTTTTTAAACAAATTTATCTGGGAAAAAAATTGGAAAAAAAGAAAAGACTAAAAACATCCGAGTAGGTCGAAAAAAAGGTCGGCGAACGCCGTAATGCCTAGCCAAAAGAAAAAACACAATCGAGTAAAAAAAAAAAGTAAAGTGCTCAATATACTAAACAGAGCAGAGTATAAAAATTGTAGTGAGCCAGAATCTACCTACCTAGGTTTCACCTAAACGGATCTTCAGAGCGATATATATATATATATATAAAAGGTAAATCAGAAAAATATACAATTATAATCTTCCTTGTCAATGTAATTAATTCAGTAGTTAATATCAATAACATAGACTCGAACAACAGTGAAAATTACTGATAAAAATTCTACCAAAAACTGCATGTCACTGGGAACGTCCTTATCTGCACTATACAGAAAGAAAGAGAGAGAGAGAGAAAATATTTTGTTTAAGATTTATCTATTGCGCAAGAAGATAGGTATAATATAAACAGGACGTCTATTTCAAACATGGATATACACTAAAAGAGCCATTGAAGTAATATATATATATATATATATATATATATATAAGTGAACATTGAAGTCAACACCCAGAGACCTGACATTTGTGTCTAGCATGAAACAGCCTGTCGCCTCTGAGTGTTGACTTCAATGTTTACTTTTTATATTTACATACGCTTTGTCTCTGATATTGAGATATTGAGGACTTTATCCCATAAATATAGCATACATTTAAAATATATTTCTTCATATATATATATATATATATATATATATATATAATATTTATATTTCTTATATTTCTTATATCTAATATTTCTTTTTTTCTATATTTCATAAACAGACCTGAGTTAGGTTGATAGATATTGATAGATAGATAGATAGATAGATAGATAGCCTTCTTTTTTCTATCTAAACAGACTAAAGATAGATGATTAGATAGATAGATAGATAGCAGTTGAAAAGGGGAGAAAAAGATAGATAGATCTAAACAGACTGAGATAGATAGATTAAGTTAAATACATTTTTTCAACATTTTTTAGGTACGAATTTTTTATAGATGCTGAATCGAAAATAACCCATTTCAAGAAAAAGTGGACGCAATGAACAATAATAATATGTATTTAAATAATTGTTGCTGTTGATGAAGAATTTAAAAATGTCGTACTTTTTTCTTCTGTTTGTTTTTCGAGGGTGTTTCACGGAAACCATTTCCGCCATTCTTGCCTTTTCATTTTAATTGCCAGAACGCTAAAAGGAAATGGTTTTTCGAGTTAGTTTACCAAATGGGAGAGATTGAATTTACTCTTTTTATTTTGTTTTCTTGTCTGTTCTTACTTTAATCATAACCAAAGAAATATTATTTGTTTGAACGCTTACCGTGTTAGAAATGTGGAATCGTCTATTCTGAGAGCATAAATCCTCACTTAAGATTAAATTGTGTGACTGACAGATTAGCAAGATTTTTATCCAACTATTTTCACTATCATTGTTATTGTAATCATAATCACCAATAACCGATTACATTTAATCTTATTATTTAAATCCAAAAGAAACTATAAAATATTAACAAAAGCGTTGATGGTGAGTCCAGTTTCAATTTATTATTATTATTATTATTATTATTGTTGTTGTTGATTGAGCAGCAAATCCAGTAAATGTTAGTATAGATGGAATCAAATTAAGTGCTGTCCACAACAATTGGACTGGGATGGCACATTTTCATCTTGAAATTTCAAAGTATAGAAGTAATTCTCAGGAGTAGAATCTGCAATTGTTTAATTATTACATCATATTCATTAGCCACAATTTTAATAATTCCCATTTTAAACTATCATAGTTTTCCAGATTTTCTTTTTAGTCGATTACTCTATTGTCTGCGTGACATGCACTATGATGATGCATGTTCTTTCTTCTTTATTTAACAGCACAATATTTGGTTTTCTGTCCAATATGTCATAGTTACATCAGATCATGACATCCCGAAATATGTTGTACTTATCATTCGCAATGACAGCGTTTATACTTCTCCATCTAATCTATACTTGCTAAATACTTCCCAACATGTTTCACACCATTAACATGTCTCTTTTTGTAATCCTTCTGTGCCTACTTTGTGTATTCACTGTGTTATATAGGAATAAAGTGTCACTGTCGACATTAGTGTTTGAACATAGATCGCCAGTGAGCAAACACAGGCGATTCCATTATTGAATTAAGTAGATCACGTGACCATAGAAAAAACGCATATATGTAGGAAGTCGCGTGACGTCTAATAGATCACTATTTCTAGTCTATCTTCTATTACTATTCGGATCACTATTTCTAGACTATCCTCTATTAATATTCGGATCGCTATTTCTAGTCTATCCTCTCTTATTATTCAGCTCACTATATGGTGGTTAGTTTCTGAGTGAGTATTATCGAGCAAGTACTATTAGTGCGAGTGATATTCGAAAGCGTCTGACAGCAGGATTTTTCAACGGCGTACTATAGTTGATTCAGCGATTTATAAAGTCTCTACTAAAACGAGCATTACAAAAGTGGCAACGTGTGTTCGTTGACATCACGAAACACTGATAACATCCCAGTTTTTTTTCTCTTTTATTACCACACATTTCCTTTGATTTAGTTGTCTGCACATTTCCTTCGGGGTCCCAAATCAAAAATCTAAGGTCAGAAATGGCTTCATGACATTTTCCACTTCGTTTTCAGATTGTCTTACTGCAGTTAGTTCTATAATTTAGTTTTCCATTTCAGTTGTTATTTCAGCAAATGTTTTGAAATTACCAGCATCTTTATGCATTATAATATTCTTAATTTATATTATTATTATTATTGTTATTATTATTATTATTATTATTATTTGGACGCCAATTTATAGCATTCTCTTCAGGATAAGGTACTATCGCCAGATATGAGAGTTGAGACTATAATTAGTAAGGGCAACCTATATCTGTTTATTGTTTATTCTTTTTATATTATTTAAATAATCATTTTCGTCAATGCAGCTGATTGCTCTTGCTGTTACTAATAGATGCAGCTTAATGAGCTCTCAGGATGATTATTATTGCAATTACAAAGGTAATAATTACGCTTTTGAATGGTTTTCTTTTAGCTTATTGATTTTTAACTTCGTCGATTCATGTTAAAATTACGAAGGCGCGGCTTGTTTAGATCTATTTTTGAAGCAATGATGTGTAGCTGTGTTGTGAGATGACGGAATGGATTTAAAAACAATGTCTTTACGTGATGAACCACGTTTTGCCACCACAGATCAAATGAACAGGAAAAAGATGGGAAAAACATTAATACGAGTTTATCACGTAATCAGTTTTACTTACCAACCAATAATAATATCGTTGTTTCGTGAAAGCTATGGGCATTTGAGGAGGAAAACATTTCCGTACTTATCGCCCACAATGGATGTGCGATAAGCATTAAACTGACATCGATAAGTTATTACGACACAAGATCAATGTCGCGGGTGAGTATCGATGACACTTTATCAGTCTTCGAAATTACCTGTATAACGACTTGAGATATTTAACAAGCTTAGTTTTTGTTATATAGGAATAAAGTGTTGCTGCCGACACTGGAGTTTGAACATAGATTGCCAGTGAGCAAAAACAGGCGATCCCGTCCAACCAATGATCACGTGATAGTAAATCTATATATATATATATATATATATATATATATATATATATATATATATGGAGATTAGCATGACGTCTAAGTGATCATTATACGGATTACTTCGGAGGTGTGTTGGTCGAACTGACTGCCTCTGAGCAGAGGAAACCAGTCGAACACGAAGGGCAGAGTCTCGTCTAGGGTGGTAGACATCTACTCGACCTCGTTTTTACGGGGTCTACAGGGATATTTTGACCGGGCCTCTGGGGTCGGGTAACCCACAATAAACTTGGCCTTGTGCCGCATCTGACCGCGTGAGGCGGTAGGTGAATATCTCACTACTCTGATTACTATTCGGATTACTATTTGATGTTTCCTTTCCGAGCGAGTATTACAGAGCAAATACTATTACTTCGAGTATTACTCGAACGTGTCAGTATTGTTCAACGGCGTTACTATAGTTGCATCTGTGATTACAAAGTCTCTGCTAAAACGAACATTAAAAAAGTGACAATGAGTATTCGTTAACATCACAAAAATGGCAACGAGTGTTCGATTACCTCGCAAAAGTTTTGCATAGAACAAAAGGTCCAAAATACTGGATATCGATCGACTATTGAACTGACTGCAGTGGCAATGCTTTACCGGATAGCATTGATCAGTATTGCTCTACTGTAGGCGAACAATTATCTTACGCCTCCTTGTAGTAACACCCATCGCAAACAATGGTCATGGGACAACTAATCGACAGTCGAGACAATACTATCTGAGAGTGATGAAATCTCCCGCAATTACGGATGACGCAATATTTTTCAAGGACAAACAAATGTAAGCATACACCCCAAAAATAGATTCATATTACTGCACACTGCAACTAAAAGCAACTGAAACTAAAGCGGCTGTTTCAATTAATTTGCACAAGGGTGTATATTGTTATTGCATAAGGAGAAACTTGCACGAGGCTTGTGAGTCCCCAATGAGGATCGGACTTACTACAGGAATAATGGTCTGATCTGAGTTATTATTTTGGTAATCATTACTGGATTTTTTAGATATCCTCGGGTTAGATGGTATTGATTTGTAGAATGTTTGCAAATATGCCCTTTTAGAAAAAAATAAGCACTCCTTGTGTGCGCTTGGCTATATAAAGACATTTTTGTCTTCCTTACTTTCTTCTTCTTCCTTTTTCTTCTTCTTTTTCTTCAAATAACTTCTTCTTTTCTCCAAGGAAGGGGGACCCTTCCTTCTTTTTTTCATTCTTTTTCTTCTGCTTGTAAAGTTTTAGGCAAACGCAAGAAGTCGTCGGCCACTCTAATAATTAGGCCTTCACTGTAATGTTAGTAACCATCCCTTTTTTTTCTCGAAGCACAACCATCGATTTTTCTCAACAGACTGATATATATAATATATATATATATATATATATATATATATATATATATATATATATATGTATGTATGTATGTATGTATGAGTGTCTGTTTGCCCGAGCCAGTGTGTGAATAATGAAATACAAGTGAAGCTATGCAAGGATTACATTGCATCCGAAGAGCGTATGGTACTGTGACTACATGGTCATCTACTGAAGTTCAAAGTATGTTGCTTGTATGAGTCACACGGTTGTCAACAAAATATCCTTGTAAATGCTGAAAATTTGTCATTCGCATATTAAAATAGCCCGTATTTACATAGCATATTAATGATACATTTATTTTGTATAATCTAAATAAATAAAATATATATATATATATATCAGGACGTTTCCATTCTTCCAGTTAAAATAATATATATATATATAAATATATATATATATATATATCCAATAACGATGCTATATTTATGGGATAATGGACTCAATATGATGGGACATGGATATAAATGAATTAAAAGGGAGCACAGGAACACTCAGAGGCTGTTTCACTGGACGCAACGTCATAAACCGATTGCACTTTGACGATTAGGTCTAGCATGAAACCTCTGAGTGAGGGACGTCTACGGTTGATTTATATATATATATATATATATATATATATATATATATATAACTATATAACATGTCATTGATTGAGGCATGAGAGTTAAAATTTACGGAACTTTTCCGTTTAATTATTCTTTTTCTGTGTTGTCTTGCTTTCTCGCAAATACCTAATCCTTGGTATTTTGTCGTGTCGTGGTGACGGTTGACAACAACTGAAAGCGCTCGGCCAAACACCAAGGACTATGGTCTTTTTTCAGCAACTTAGATCCAAATATAAAAAAAAAACTTGCGAAAAAAGCAAGAAAAAACTATTATTAAAAGAAAAAGTCCCGTAGTCTTCAAAAAAAACATATCTCGGTATATATATATATATATATATATATATATATATATATATATATATATATATATATACTGTTTCATTAAATAATATAGACAAGTGTTGTCTATTTATTTTATGTAAAATTTTTCGTATCTTCTGAAATAAGTTTGGTAACATTATCATTTACTTCCTCGCTAAAATTCACAATATTTATCCATTATTTTTTAATAAAATCTAATACAGATTTCGGCTTACTCAAGCCATTATTTTCTTGTCTGTACAAACATTTCAAAACATATGGACACGAAAGTGATATTATTTGTTTGTTATGTTTACATAGTGGATCACTGGAAACGATGAACACGAGCATATAAGACGCTAGAAGCGAAAATCGTGACTGCATCTCATGACGTCACATCCAACTACACGAGATTGAATTGAGAATGAAATAAGGAAAGCCGTTGGTATAACCAATGGCTATTGTTACCAATTATAGAAATTATAGACATTTAAGAATATTTATAGAGATTCCATAGTTGATTTTTGTTTAGGTTGGGTTTTAACTGTTTGATGTATAATGCTTCAATTATTTTTTAGTTTTTGTCTATTGTTTTCATGTCGAAGTATAGTTGTGTTTTTTCGACAAGTATTTTTACGGAATTGTGTGCACAACAGGCATGTTGTTTTAAATTTTAAAAATGTTAGAGTTTTCATTAAGATGTAGTGTCAAGCGTCGTGAAAGCGAGTTTGTTTAATTACCAACATAAATATTATTTAATTCGTTGGAGATACACTCTCCCAAAGGGCACTTGAATTTATAAACTATGTTGGTTTTTGCAAATCGATAACCGGGGAGAAGAATCATTGCGAAGTATTAAGTTGGATATACTAGATTTAGTAGTATATGATTAATTTAATTTTTTTGCTAGGATCTGTAGTTGATATATTAGAATTTACTAAATTTTTTTTAGTATGTGTTCATCTTGTTTATAATTAGTATGCATTTGATTACGATATAGGAGATTAATATATTTGAGATCAGTAGAAGCAGTATTATGTACAATTTGCTTATTATTGAGATTTCTAAGAAAGCATCTTATTTGTTCATCAACTATATAGTTTGGAAAGCTATTATTAATAAGTGTCTGTTTTATATTCTTTAGTTCACTGTAAAAAATCTGTTTGGTGGATGAATTAGTTTCTGCACGATGTATTAGATTCTTTATAATTGCTATTTTGTAGTAATATGGGCATTAGCTCTTGTAGTTAAGTTACATGAATTTATGCTTGTAGGTTTTTTGTATGGAGAAATAGTAAATTTGTTATTATTTGTGTTTATTAATATGTCAAGGAAGGGGATTTTATTATTAGTATTAAGTTCATATGTGAATTTAAGGACAGAATTATTTTGGAACCGTTTTTGAAGTTGAATTATTTCATCTGTATTTTTAACTAACATAAGAATATCATCAACGTATCTTAGGTAGATTGATGGTTTTTTAAAATCTGTAAATAACTTATTTTCTAGGTTCGACATGTAGAAATTGCTAAATGTCGGGCCCAATACTGTTCCATGGAACACCATCACGTTGATATATATATTGTTTTTATTATTTTCAAAGAAAAGGGACTTCAGTAGTACAAGTTAATAGTAGTTTTCTTAATATCCCAAATCAAAATTTAAGGGGGGTAAAGATGGTTACTGTATATATTTCTTATGATTATGTCAGATTGTTTCACTAACAGTTACATTGGTAAATAAGTTTTCCCATTCAAGTTGCCATTTGAGCAAATTGTCAGTTTTTTTCACTTTTTATGATTTGGATTACTTCTAATTTTGATTATTATTATATTTACTAGGATTATATTATTATTATAATTTGGTTGATGTATTTTGTTCAGGATGATATACAGCCAGATTGGAATTTGCGATATGATAGGACGGGAGGATAGTTAGGTTTATGTGTTTTTTTTATATTATTTAAATAGCCAGGTCTATAATCAGCCAACAATTTTAGGGAGTTTTAATGAGTTCTGTTCAGGATTATTAGCATTGATAAGTTTATTAATAATTTGATTTTGAATTGTTTTGGTCGGGTTCTTGTTAAGTTTTTTAAACTTTTTGTGATTCATGTTAGTATGTGGTCTAGCTTTTTTTGTTGTAATCCAATTCATTTAGGATGACAAAAATGACAGAGATGACTTTTTTATTTAAAAATAATGTCTTTACGTGGTTACGTAGTTCTTGTAAGGCAATTTCAGTTGTTTAGGAAAATTTGGGAAAACATTAGTTTCTGCTTTTATCATGTCGATCTTTCAGTGCCTCGGCCAACCAATCTTTAAATTCTGGTGTAGTTTCTGAAAGTTGTTCATCCTGGAGTTTAACAATGTTTTGGTATAGGGTCTCAATTTCTATTTTTTTTAAAAAGTCGATTAAACTGACATCGGTATATATGGCGAGTTAGGTCCAAGGTCGGGTAATTCTTTTGGTGCTTTAGTTAGTTCATAGTTGGAAAGGTTAATGTATTTATCGTTTTGTTAGGAATATTGATATTACCTTTGTATAATGTATTCAGTTTTTTATATTTTAATTCGGTGTTGAGCTGGAGATTTATTGGTAATTTCCAGTGAGTCTATGTGTAATTTCCTCCAGTTGGTGAAACAGTTATATTCTGTAGTTCATCGTAAATGTCCTATTTTTGATGTTAAAGTTGTTTAATTTTTATTTGGATATGGAGATTAGCCTTTTCACAAGGCAACATTTGTAATTCAAGTATTGATAGTGTTGTGGGCTGCTGGATCATGTAATTTAAATTGTGTGTATTTAAAGGGCATATTTTCATTTATACACGTTTCATTAAATAATATAGACAAGTGTTGTCTATTTATTTTATGTAAAAATATTTTCGTATCTTCTGATAAAGTTTGGTAACATTATCATTTGACCGAAAAAAGAAATTCACAATATTTATCCATTATTTTTTTAATAAAATCTAAGCTTTGATGCTTACTTTCAAGCCATTATCAAAGATGTAAATACAAACATATCAAACAATATATGGACACGACAGTGATGATATAGTCTGTCATTGTTATGTTTACATAGTGGATCACTAAGCAACGATGAACACGCGCATATAAGAAAAGCGAAAATGACCGCATCTCGTTGACGTCACAAAATGACTACACGAGTGTGAATTGAGAATGAAATAAGGAAAGCCGTTGGTATAACCAAAGGTCTGTTACCAATTATAGAAATTATAGACATTTAAGAATATTTGTAGAGATTCCATAGTTGATTTTGTTTAGGTTGGGTTTTTAATTGTTTGATGTATAATGCTTCAAGTATTTTAGTTTTTGTCTATTGTTTTCATGTCGCAAGTATAATTGTGTTTAGGACAAGTATTTTTGGAATTGTGTGTGCGGGCAGGCATGTTGTTTTAAATGCCTAAAAATGTTACGAGTTTTCATTAAATGTAGTGTCAAGCGTCGTGAAAGCGAGTTTGTGGTGTGACCAACAAAATATTATTTAATTCGTTGGAGATACACTCTCCCAAAGGGCACTTGAATTTATAAACTATGTTGGTTTTTGCAAATAATTTAACAAGGGGGAGAAGAATCATTGCGAAGTATTAAGTTGGATATACTAGATTTAGTGTAGTATATGATTAATTTAATTTTTTTGCTAGGATCTGTAGTTGATATATTAGAATTTACTAAATTTTTAGTATATGTTCATCTTGTTTATAATTAGTATGCATTTGATTAAATATAGGAGATTAATATATTTGAGATCAGTAGAAGCAGTATTATGTACAATTTGCTTATTATTGAGATTTCTAAGAAAGCATCTTATTTGTTCATCAACTATATAGTTTGGAAAGCTATTATTAATAAGTGTCTGTTTTATATTCTTTAGTTCACTGTAAAAAATCTGTTTGGTGGATGAATTAGTTTCTGCACGATGTATTAGATTCTTTATAATTGCTATTTTGTAGTAAATATGGGCATTCGCTCTTGTAGTTAAGTGTACATGAATTTATGCTTGTAGGTTTTTTGTATGGAGAAATAGTAAATTTGTTATTATTTGTTTTTATTAATATGTCAAGGAAGGGATTTTATTATTAGTATTATGTTCATATGTGAATTTAAGGACAGAATTATTTTGGAACCGTTTTTTGAAGTTGAATTATTTCATCTGTATTTTTAACTAACATGAAATATCATCAACGTATCTTAGGTAGATTGATGGTTTTTAAAATCTGTAAATAACTTATTTTCTATGTTCGACATGGAAATTACTAAATGTCGGGCCCAATACTGAACCCATGGAACACCATCACGTTGTATATATATATTGTTATTATTATCAAAGAAAGGGACTTCAGTAGTACAAGTTAATAGTAGTTTTCTTAATATATTAGGATTAATTTTATATGGGGTAAAGATGAGTTACTGTATATATTTCTTATGATTATATATAGTTTCACTAATAGGGACATTGGTAAATAAGTTTTCCACATCAATGAAGCCATGATTTCATTGTCAGGTTTTTATTTTTAGGATTTGGATTACTTCTAATGTTGAGATAGACTATATTTACTAGGAAGATAGGGAGTAATAAGTTGGTTGATGTATTTTGTTAGATGATATACAGGAGTTGGAATTTGCGATATGATTGGAGGAGAGGATAGTTAGGTTTATGTGTTTTATAGTGCCATATATATAGCCAGGTCTATAATATATATAATTTTAGGGATTTTAAATATATATGTTCAGCATTATTAGGCATTGATTGTTTAAACTTTGATTTTTTGGTTGGTCGGGTTCTTGTTAAGTTTTTAAACTTTGTGTGATCATGGAGTATTGGTCTATTTTTTGTTGTAACCAATTCATTTAGGATGACAAAATGTTGGTCTTATCAGCTTTTTTTTAAAATAATGTCATGGTGGTTCTTTTTCAGTTCTTGTGCGGCAAATTAAAAAGTTGTTTAGAGCAAGAAAAGTAGTTATTGCTTTTAAAATGTCGATCTTTCAGTGCCTCGGCCTTAAGTAAGTCTTTAAATTCTGGTGTAGTTTCTATTAGTTGTTCATCCTATTTAACAATGTTTATATATATATATATATATATATATGTATGGACTAGTTTTATTAAATTCATCCGACAAGGTCTGACAATATTTTTTATTGTATTTTTCCTATTTTCGAATAAATTGTTGTACACTTGGACATGGATAAACTATATAAAGTTCATAGATTTTCTTTTTTTTTTTTCTTTTTCAGTCTTCTTCATTTTCAGGAAGTAAATGTTTTCACTATCATACACAGAAGTGTTTGTTAGCTATATCCTAGCATATTTTTCTGTTGTTTCAAATTCAAATAGACGTAAAAGTGACGTTGGCTAGCTACAGCATGACTTCATTGATTCTAACAACACCAGAAAGGAATATATTAAGCATTTTATAGCAATTACAATTATTTATACGCATTTAAAAATACCGTCTCATGTGATGAAAGTTATTTTTCTTCATGTCTGATATTTCTTTTTATCATAATGACTTCGAGGATTTTGTGTCATTTTTATAGCGTATACGGCATAGTATTTTCGTGTTGTCTACTCATATTTGCTCATGTTAATAGTTCTATTTTGGCTGACGTGCGAAGGTCGCTGTGAGCACAAATTGCACTGAATTTTGATAAGTGACAAGTTAACCCACAAGAGAGTACGTTGTTTTCGGATTATTGTTATTGAAAATACAATTTCCCAAATGGTTCAGAATTCATTAAAAAAAAATCTTGTTTTAATTATGGATGATTTTTGAAGTTCGAAGATATTTCTACATGTTCAGGTTAGTTTTTTTTTTTTTTTCTGAACGGGTTACTGAGAGTGAGAGCAAGGAAGCAAATAAGAGGAAGGAGTTCCCATCTGTCCCATAATGATTGTTCCATTTACGTACAAATTTCATAGTCTAAATGGAACAATCATTATGGGACAAAGGTAGAATAATATAGAAGAATGGCTAGTTTAATAATCAGATTAAATTGAAAGAGGAGAGGAAACATTTTTAAGCATTTCACCCCAAACAAGGCGGGGGTGCCACTAGCACGCAAGGGGTTACAGAGAGTGAGAGCAAGAGTAAAGAGGGGGTGTTTCAGAAAAGGATAAAGAGAGGGACGGGGATCAGGATCAAGGCATCAGAAAATGTCGATTGACGTTACATTTGAATATTTGAAGATTATAACTATCACGGAAGCAAGTAAAGGAAAGAGCGTTCCACTGTCGGGAAGTGTAAAGAGAAGCTGTTGGAATAGAAGAGGCGGCTACATTTAAATGTTTCGTCAGTGTAAGGGTGGAACCGAGATGCCAACCTAGTAGCACGCTTAAATTCATGCATTCGGAGCACCAGTGAAAGTAGCTCGTCGGAACAGTTGCAGTGAAAATTTTATAGAAAAGACAGAGGGAAGCCACCTCAAGTCTTTGAGAAAGTGACTGTAGACGAGATGTCATATCAAGACCTATCACATTCCATATGCGTCTTTAGATTTTGTCGAGAGCCTCCAGATGAACAGCGGGATACCAGACCATATATGGGAGCAGTATTTAATGCAAGGTTGACTTGTAGATTTGAAGGATGGACTCAGACGAGAAAAACCTTCTGGCGCGACACAGAGAACCAACTCTCCTTGCAGTAGATGAAGCTATTGATTCAATGTAGTTATTCAACCTCAGGCCAATGGAAAACGTGAGGCCGAGAAGACGCAGAGAACCGCTCTCGTCGAGTTGAGCATTAGCTATGCTGATAGGTATTTTAAGATTTTATATTAAATGATAAATCTAAGTTTTTCATTGCATTGATTGTGTGGTATGTACCAAGAAATTACAATTATAATGGTATTGTCATCTGATTTACAATTAGGGTAAATCTGGTTAGAGTAGACCACGGTAGATAATTTGGTCTCGGATTCATTGCAAGCTTCTCTGCTTGATTGATTGATTTGGCCTTACGGATATCAAAGTTTTGCGAATTATTCAAAGCCTGAAAATATTTTTAGATTGTAAGAATGTTCTGGAGATAATAATGATTGGCCCATCAAGCTAATGACCAGGCTCGATGTTGCTTAACTTCGGTGATCGTACGAGAACCGCGGTTTCAACGTGACATGACCGTAAGCCATTTATACCACCTGCTCATCAAAGATCACAGCTATTACTAACCGCTAACCCCTCTAGATAATGACCAGGCTCGACGTTGCTTAACTTCAATGATCGTACGAGAAACGGTGTTTCAACGTGACATGACCATGAGCTATTGATATCACCTCCAAGGTCCAAGATTACAAATATTGCGAAGCAGTAAGCCCTCTAGCTAATGACCAGGTTCGACATTGCTTAACTTCGTTGATCGTACAAGAATCATGACATACCTTAAGCCATTTATATCACCTGCTCATCCAATATTACAGCTATTGCCAAGCGGTAATCCATCTAGTTAATGACCAGGCTCGACGTTGCTTAACACTCTACGTATGGATGAATACTTCGACATTCAAACCAGATCTGTGGAAGGAACTGGTCAGGTGTTCAGATGCGCAACGACCCTACGACCAAACCTGATTAAGGAGCTAACGATTGGGTGAATAGTGTTTATTAAATCCTTCCATTATTTCCTCATGACCATACCGTAAATGTTTGGCGAAGTGTCGCCTGAACCTCATTTTAATTGAATCAGATTATCAGGTCATTTTAAAAAAATCGGTTTTTAATTTCCTTTAAATATTGTCGTCGAAGTAAAAAAGATAAGATTTTCTTTTATTACATTTAGTGTTTTTTTAATTTTTTTAACTGGAAAATTCTTTTTGAGGATATGAGAATCAATATGAAATCAGTCCCAGCATTTTTCCAATATTTTAGCCTAGAAGAAATGATATCAACTGACGGCTTGATTGATGGGAGAAGGAAACGTATCGATATCTTTTCATGAGATTCTCTCTTGTTTACAGCAAACCCTGTGACACTTGAACTCATTGAAATTCATCAACGAATTACATTAATATTCTTAGTACATTAATTTAGCTGTAGTACGTTTCCATTCAAGCCTTTATCTCCCCTCTTCTCTTAAATATTTAAACTATTTACAACTATATAAAGTGAAATTCAAAAATTAAATTACGCAGAAAGATTTCATACTCCTTCGCTTTTAGTAATTGATGTATGTGTAACATAATAAGTAAACAGGTAGTGTAGCTGTGGCAGCCATGGTGTATAGACCAGATTTAATACCTATTGACCACAGAATGGTAATTTGAATCGTCTAGGTTTTGCTTGGGTAAAAGTACGAAGCGTTGTTACCAAAGAAAACCTCCTGTCTCGCAGAATTCTGACCAGCTTTCGGAATGTGTCTTTAGCCATCCGAAAAAGCCTACGGATCACAGTGTCGCGCGCGCTTATCATCCTCTGTCAAGACGCTTCCCAAATATTTAATCTTCCGTGTCTGCTTGATTCTAGTGTTCCCGATCTTCAAATCGCATTTCTGGCTCATCCTTTTACTGATGACCATGCCTTCTGTTTTCTTGTAGTTTATACTTAGTCCCTTCTTCACACTCTCTGTCACTACCTTCTGTAGAAGATTTTGTAATTTCTTTTCTGTGTCTGTGTCATCTGCATATCTTATGTTGTTAAGATTGTGGCCACCAATGTTAAATCCCGGTAGGATTTCTAATTCTCTCAGAATTGCCTCTCTCTATAGGTTGAACAGGTCGAGTGAGAAGATGCATCCTTGCCTTACACCCCTTTCTATTTTTGTATGTTCACTGAACTCGTTCTCTATGCACATGCATGTTGTATAGGTTCTTGATTATCTTTCCCGAATACGTCAAGGTTGCTGAGCAGTTCCCTCAAATCTTTGTGGCGTATCTGACATTTAATTGGTTAATCAGGACATACCCACAAGTTTATTTTTAATTCTGACGTTATGTTCCCCCCACCGCCTTCAGAAAACGGTAAAACTTTGTATCTAAATTTAACAATCATTTAATTACCAGTTACTTACCATCGCCTGAAGTACAATCATTGTATTGAAACATGAATGCTTTTGTATAGAGATTTCAATGTTTTATTATAATCTCTTACAATATATATATATATATATATATATGTGTGTGTGTGTGTGTGTGTGTGTGTGTGTGTGTGTGTGTGTGTGTGTGCAGATATGTAGAAAAATAGGAAAGAACACGTTAGGTAAATAATCCGGAGTTCTTTGGTTTTTATTTTTAAAATTCAGTGCTCCATACAGAAGTAGAGCTTAAATTATAATTATTTTTAAAAAATATGATTCCTTCGTTACATAAGAGTTCTCATGTTTCAAAAACAAGAGCCAAAAACCTCAATATAATTATTAAAATTACATTGAATTAAAGTATCAAGCCCTGTTTCATCCTCAAGCGAAAATTTAGGAATAACCAATCTTGAAATTTACGCATCTTTATAAGCATGTTCATTCGCAAAATTCATTACTATGGAAACAACCAATTTGATAAAGGGCATACGAGTTAAAAAGAGGGCCGCGGTGTCTATTTCAAAGCGACTGATGGCATTCATGTACGCACATCGTCTGGTCAGTCACAGCGACAGATAGCTGTTGGCACCATAATACGTTGTTAAGTGTCTAAAGAATTTTATTTATTTATTTTCATTTATTTATTTCTAAAGGGCTGTTTCATACATAGCGAAAGGTATCGTAATTTTTAAAAAGTAATTATAATTTAAGGTCTACTTCTGTATGGAGCACTGTTTTTAAAAAATAAAACAAAAAATACTAAAGAACCCCGGATTATTTACCTAACGTGTTCTTTCCAATTTTTCTATATATTTGCACGCACACACACACACACACACACACATATATATATATATACACATATATATATATATATATATATATATATATATATATATATATATATATATATTTATATATATATACAACAAGTAACAAGGAAAAAATGTCATCTCTTTTCTTTTAAGCAGTTTGACTTTGTTGGGAGTGACGCATGCCCATATGGACGTCTTAGATTGTGCTTTGATTGTAGTCTGCGTAAAACTATATATATAGTGGCAAATGCGATTAGACATATTTGAATACACACTTCTCCGTTCAGTTTGGCGCACCCAAAATAATCGGTAATCATTGTACCCTGTAATTCTGCCTCTTTGCAGCAGAGCAAGATTTCGTTGGGAAGCGGTGAAATCGGCCAGAAAAAAAACCAAATCATCAAACGTAACTATTTCCCGCCAAAAATATTCTGAACAACTCTATTTTTAGTTGGTGACTCATTGTCAAGGTTATTAGAGAGAGAGAAGTGTTAAAAAAATGCTAAAGGAGAACAATAAAAAGGAAGAATAAAGACAGAGACGGTGGGAGGCTATGGGTGACATGGTTAAATGAATACGAAATGAAAGAAAAAAGAGAAAAAGGAAAACCAATGTAGCAGAAAACAGATTGAGACGTGAGAAGAAAGGACGACGGTTGTAAAATTTAGAAATTATATAAAGAAAAGAAGAAAAAAGAGTAAAAAGAATTTTGGCAAGGATACGATTAACTGAAAAAAAGAGAAGAAGCAAAGTAGTAGCAAAAAATAGAAAAGCAGATGTTTGGTTTGGTTTGGCTTGGTTTGGTTTGGCTTGGTTTGGTTTGGCTTGGTTTGGTTTGGTTTGGTTTAATTTAATTTGTCTTACGGCATATCAGCCTTAATGGGTAATATTTTTCCAAAAATGTATTGCTGGTAATATTTTTTCCAAAAATGTATTTCTGGTATCTTTTCAAAAATGCATTTCTGGTAATAATTTTATCCAAGGATTGTTGGTAATAAATTTTCTTCAAAAATATATTGCTTGTAAATTTTTTTTTACAAATCATATTGCTGGTATTAATACCTATTTTTATACCTTCATAGTGTTTTGACCCCAGTTTAGGGGTCGACTATTTCTCCATAGCTGGTTCCCTAACAGCTGCTACCACCCTGGGTCAGGGTGGACCTGGGAACACCAGTAATTAAGAGGTGGTTGCACGTTCCTCAAACCTCCTGATTAGAGGCCTTGCTATCGGGAGTAGTTTATCGTCATACCCAGGAGGGGGAAAAGCACAGAAATTATGCAAAGAAAATATGGTTCTGTGAAAAATAAATAAAAAAAATTAAACGGATTAAAAAAATGTAGGCTATCAGTATTAAAGGGAGATAACTCAATAGAGAAAAAAATCCCTTCAGAAACAAACGTCAACTGTTATGGCGAATATGGGAGAGATTAAGGATTTTAAAAGAAATAAAGAAAGAGAAGGAAAATTAGCAAATTACGGAATAAACTGACAATAAGGACAAAATTGTGACGAAAAAAAAGCCCAAAACGGAAAAGAGAAAAGAGAGAATGAAAAAAGACAGTGAAAGAGACGTAATATAAAAGGTATAATACTAAAACTCTTCAAAAAGTAGTGAACTTGACTTGCAATAGCTTGTGGAACAAGATGGCTAATTACCGTCATTCGATGGCGGGTAATAGTGTATACATGTGTGTAGGTGCATATACATACACGTGTTCACGCGCACTTACCAATTTTTGTGCATGTGGACACACACACGCTCACAGAAACATACATATTAGAAGACTGAACCTTAAAAGATAATGAAATTAGGATGCTACTAGATAGGCATTTTCGACCAACCGTAAATGACGATAACATCGTGGAAAATGCTGAGGAAAAACGATGGCCCGTTTATTTTTTTTTTTTTTGGGGGGGTTAATAGCATCAAATCAGTTTACAAACATTAAAAACACGATTTTTTATCTTTTGTATAAAAACTGTTAATGTTTTTAAATAAATAACTAGTTGACCGTTCATCACCTTTAACCCTAACCCCTAAACTTAACTCTTAACCCTAAACCCTAACCTTAACTCCTAACCCTAACCCCTAAACTTAACTCCTAACCCTAACCCCTAACCCTAACCCTAACATATTTCATACTTCCAACAGTTGGTAACTATCATACCATAGTAAAAATGAATAGTAGATATCATACTACCATTCTATATCTTATGAATAATCAAGAGTGGTCTCCCCTTCTTTTCTTACTCTACTTTTAACTTAGCTATTTCTGTTTACTGAGACTATAAAAAGATCACTATACGCGAACTTTGTATTCT
>CAHIKZ030001602.1:2130000-2142500 GCA_903632075.3 Acanthosepion pharaonis
TGGCACCCGGAAGGAAATGACGCAATTGAAATAATAATAATAATTTAATAAAGAAGTGAATTAAGAACACCTTAGAAGTGAATTATCGGGACCGATGAACTAGCAAGAGGAAATGTAAGAACTAGAAAAGGCAGAAGAGTCGAAAGAAAATACAAATCAGGAATGAAAATGAAATCAACTAAAGAAAAAAATAAAGCAAACAAACAACTGAAGGCTCAAAGAATAAATATGAGAAAAGATCAAGATTCTCTAGACAGAACAAGATCTTTCAAACCGATGCAAAGAAAACAGAATAGGTAAACAAATAATTTTCCCCTAAAATGGTTATACAGTTCTGGGACTTGCCCTAAAGAACACAACGAAGATTCTAATTATTGCGCAAGAGTTAGAACGAATTAAACCAGAACAGACTGGGCGGGAATCACAGAAGAAGATGTTAAATTTGAAAAAAAGCACATAACTCTTCTCCAGGAATAGATAAAAAAAACTATATTATTTAAATCACAAAAAAATCGCCAAAGAACTTCAAGAAAAGATCCAATGTTGCATGGATAAATTTAAAAATAGTGACACAAATATTCCGAAAACTATAGAAATTAAGTCTTCAACAACATACAAACTGTTAACATCTATTTTAACAAAAATAATTCCTTGAAAGAAATGACATTTAGGCCCTCGATTTGGTTAGATCCTGGAAAATTCGTGAAAAAAAAAATTAGTATTGCCTGGGATTATCGTAAAGCATCTTCGATAGTGTCATTCCTGGATCTTAAAGCTTTAAATGAAATCAATTTCAAAACCTGTCGATATGGAAAACTACACTTTACCTCAATCATAAAAATGGAACCTATAAGTTCTTTATCTAGAGGAAAAATGACTCTTTGTCTCCTTTTATTATTTTGTATAAGCATTAACCAGCCAACTTAACAAGACAGAATGCGGTTACTGAAAATAAACCATCTATTTTACATGGATGACTTAAAATTGTATGCTGAAACAATGAGCTGGAAGGTCTTCCTGTAAATGCTTCAGTGAAGACATTGAATGTGTAATGCTCCTCGAGGATGCCAATGACCCTGCTGTAACAATAAAAGATTTAGAACAAGGAGAAGCTTATCACTAGGGTGTAAATGCTTTTGAACTTCACTGAAAATTTGCGATGTGTACCCAAAAAACTCTCAGAACAGAATTATTTTAAATTGCCATCCCAGGGTCATCATCTTGAACTGACTCTAAATGACATGCACCGTTTCGTATAAGGGCCATCCAAAGGCTGATGTAGACCGTCTATAAGGTGGAAGAGGTCTTTTCAGCTAGAATTGTCATACAAGACAACAACCCCCTCAACAAATGATGGATGAGAAACAACATGAAAACAGAAAGAAAAAATATTCAATAATAAAATAACGTAAATATTTACAAGATTCTTGTAAATAAAAAAGTTCAAATGTGAAACAACGCTGGCAAGAAATGCATAAATTTACGAAATGGTTACGAGCATCTGGAAAAAGTCAAACCTCTTGCAGTTCAAGACCAGAGTCTTTTTTTAGTTTGATTAATTTCCAAAATGCAGGTTTTACAAATACCAAGAAACAATAGACCATCTAATCAGGATGGCCCAAAAATGAATATAAAAATCGTCACGATGATGGGGCCATTTGCAAAACTTGGAAAAGTCTCCTGTTGGCACGCCGGTTAAGGAAGATGTCACCATTCTATGGGGATTATACCATACAGACAGAAAAATTGAAGCAAATTGAAATCAAAAAAACCAGAAAGAAAAACTTGCCTACTAATAATAATAATAATGAAAATATCAAAATAATAATAATAATAATAATAATACTTGAATTATAAAAAATGGAACAAAATGAAAGAAGAAGAAGAGAAGAAGAAGAAGAAGAACTTTGTCTATGTAAAGAAGAAAAAAAAAAAAAAAAAAAAAAAATGAAATACAAAACATCTCTTTGCATATGTGTTGCAGAAATAAAATAATAAGGAAAGAAGAAAAGTGGAAGAAGAAAAAAGAAATAAAAACTGTTCATGTTTGAAAATGGCTGGATTTACAAATTTGGTCTGATGAAAAAAAGGAACGAAGACATCAACAAAATCTCATCCAAGAAATCCCCCCTCCAAAAAAAAAAAACAGTTCTAAGATGCACAGCCCATATTCCGCGAAGAGCTTTGGCCATTTAAGATTTTTTCTTCTTATTAATTTGCTGTGTTTTGTTTAATTAAATGGAAAGAAGAAAAAAGAAATCACATCCTTAGCTTACCCTTGGTCTTTGTTTAAAACTCGGCATGTGATTATAAAACAAATGCTGATCAAAAATACATTCTTAAAAAATAATAATACGATGAAAAATATAATTAAAAAATATATAATTAAAAAATATATAATTAAAAAATATATAATTAGAAAAGTTTGTCATTAAGAGGGAAAGCAATGACGGTACTCAAAAACATCCTTTACTTTAATATTTATAAATTGTGAATTAACATGACAGTTATTGGAAAGTTTGTGAAGTGGATCCATGTTGATTTCTCCAAGGTTCTAAAATTATATATATATATATATATATATATATATATATATATATATATATATATATATATATTTATATATTGCCTTTTAAAATTCCTTGGGGGAACATAGGACTGTAAGTTAGCGTTGCGGTCTCTATAAAAAGCATTTTTTTAAAGTGAGTAGGTTGTTAGCTTACTGCACAACCCTCAATCTGGAGGACCCGACAGATAAAAACGTGGTCAACTCAGCTACACTTAGGGTATGTGCGTGTGGGAAACACCTTATTGCAGACAGATATATGCACATCCACTTGTGAAGAAAAGAAAATAGTCTCGTTAGAATAATGTAGAGTGCAGGTTCCGATAAGGCCCTAAAGCCAGAGACTCACTCACCGACGGTGATTGTCGAAATTCAAAGTTGAATCAAATGTAATATTAAGTATACTCATGTTTGTATTGATATTAGCCGTTTCCTTATAAGGAAACATTCGGAATTCGATTACCTAATCAGCTAGTGCTTCTTTGATTGAAATTTATAAAATCTTTTTTTTAAATAATTTTCAGAAAATTTAGGTTTCTCAATTACACGAACTGTTGTCGCTGGTTTTCAGTATTTCTTCCTAACATTTTATTTGAAATAGTGGGGGAAAGTGAACATCATGTTTTTGTAATTGTTTTCTCTTCAGCTTACATGTGCTATTCATTTTAGCTGTTGCTGCTGTTGAAAGTCCTCAAGTGATGTGGCTTCTATTATTTGGTACAGTTCTTTGTTTATGATTGTGTAGCACCAGTCCACAAGGTTCAAAGAAGGATGATCCTTGCCAAGACACTCAGGCTTCATTATTTTCTCTTTGACTTACATGTGATATCCATTTTAGTTGTTGCTGCTGTTGGAAGTCCTCAAGTGATGTGGTTTCTGTTATTTGGTACAGTTCTTTGTGATTCTGTAGTGCCAGTCCACAAAATTCGAACTTGTATGGTCATTTGTAAGACCTTGAAGATATTTTTAATCTTGATCTGAGAAAGGCGTTATTCACAGCTGACCGTTTAAATATTTTTGAACGACATTGGTGAAATTTATGATCTGACGAGGCTATTAAAAGATCATAAAGAGTTTTAATTTCACGTTTTGGTTTTGCAGTAATCTGAGGTATTGTGTGAAACTATCCCTAGCACATCCTATTTTCTGTTCAATCTTCTATACTAAATTTGTTATAAATGATCCCTACACCGCTGTATTTGAAGTGTTTAGTATTTACTATTTCCCATCTTAAATGTTCATCATAGGATCATGCTAGGTGTCATCAATGCTTTCATTCATATTCCAGATCATAGTTTCAGTCTCGCCATTATTATTATTATTATTATTATTATTATTATTATTATTCTCTCTTCCTACTACCACTACTGTTGTTGTTCTTGTCAAACACTCAGATTGCTTGGCCAATATAATTGAGGATTAAATTACAAAACCCATAGAACATATCTATCACTTTCCATGGAATCCTCGAAATATTCCTGTGAAATGTAGACCAGACGGAAGCAAGAAGCTTATTAAGCCAAACTATATTAATCAAGGTTTCACTGATTGCCTACACAAAGAGATGTATACTTACATTTCTGCTTATAAAGGGGCAATGATAGAGGAAAGACCCAAATAACTAAACTGTTTAGTGCATAAAACTACTGGCCAGTAAACACAGGAACAGAAAAAAAACGCATCACTCGACAGCAAATGCAAAAGGAAAATTAGAAGGAAAAATAAAGCAGAAAGTGATAAAAAAAAATATGCAAGAAAATTCAAACTAAAATATAAATCATTAATTGCTTTTTTCAATGGCGACAATTTCTACTTTCTATTCGTTTTCACTTTTGGAGTTTTTCGTTTTTATCCGTCGCGGGTGATCTTACCTTTTTAGCTCCAGAAATATTCTTTGACTCTCTCTTTTTTAACCTCAGTTTGTCTGCAGCCTCTCACTATAATTCTTAGCCTTTCTTTATTTCTACTTAGTTTTCTATTGCCTCTTTTAACTTCATCCATCTTGTTTTTTTACTCTCTTTTTATCTTACGTTCTTTTCGTCTTTTTAATTTTTTTTCTCGCTCTTACTTTCCCCTCTTTCTTTCATTCTTTCTTTCTTTTTTTACATTTCTTTTCATTCTCTTTCTTTTTCCTTTCTTTCCATTTATATTCATTCTTTTTCTTTCTTCTATCTTTTAGAATTCGTCCTTTTCTATTTTTTTTCTATGTCTCTTTCAAACATTTAGAGACGTTTATTCTTTATATTTTCTCTCTTCGTCTTATCAGTTATTATGGTTTTCTTTACACTGACATTTTCATTTATTTATTTCCAATATTTTATCCAATTCCGCTGAGCTTATGGGCTTCTACTCTTCTCGACCCCCTCTTATTGTTTTTTTTTTATTTCCCTACTCCGTTACTCTTCCTCAATCTTTTCTCCCCCCTTTTACCTTTGTGCTTCTCTCTCAAACCAATCACAGAGTCAAAACCTCTCTCTCTCTCTCTCTCTTTCTCATGCTCTGTCTCTTCCTACAACACGAGTCTTTCCTGGTTATCTGCGGTAATTGCTTTCAGATGAGAACTTGCTTATCATTATGTGATGTCTGTTCTTGTTCACCGAGCTATCAGAACCAGATTCTTTTTTTATTTATATGCTTCGCAATAGTTGCAATGATGATACGCATAATCAAAACCCTATACGAGCATTTATACAAAGCTATATAGAAATGTCTTTTTATACTTATGTATACACACACGCACACTCACACATATACATACATACACACACACACACACACACATATATATATATATATATATATATATATATATGCAGATGCTTGATAAAGATATTTTGAATCTTTACACTTTTACTACATTTTTTTATCTAGATATGTAGTAAGCCCACTCGTTAGATAATCAAGTTTTTATATATATATATATATATATATATATATATATATATATATATATATATATATATGCATGTATATATATAGGCATATGGTTAACAGGAGGATTATATATATATTATTTGATTATATATGTATGTATATATATATATATATATATATATATATATATATATATATATATATATATATATACATGCACATACAGACACACCCATATATATGTATGTATATATATATATATATATATATATATATATATATATATATATATATATATATATATGAGTTTGAAATCGAATAAACATTATCATTCATATACATCTAGATATTATGAGCAGAGATTACAAAAATATTATGCAAATAATGGAGGCGTATATTACGTGTGTATAGCTTTATATATTTTATGCGTATTTTTCACACACGCACACACACCATATATATATATATATATATATATATATATATATATATATATATATATATATATATATATATATATATTTATCGATGTTGACAGCAGTGATCAAATAAAGATTCCTACAGACACATATAAAGCCTGTTGAACCATTCCTTCATGACATCATACTATCAAAGATTCTCTGTTTTTCGTTGACTGTGGGAGATGTCACTACCGAGGTCTAAGTGAATGATGCAAAACGACCATCACTTGCATGAAGGCAGAACCCGTTCTGATCACTGAAGACTGCGGGGGTCTGGCTCGAGGCGCGCCTTCTCGTAGTCTTGTTGTAAGTAAACGGTCCGTATTGAAGTTTCTTGGCTTTCATTTTCTCTGATTTGCATTGTGGGCGCCCATCAGTCTGCCAGCAACAAATTTACAATGCTATCTTTTCAGTATCTGTTTTAAGTGCCTGTCAGCTATCTGATCTAAATCAAAAGCACTACGGTCGCGTCATCTAACAAACTGCAATGACCATCCATCCCATCAAGGTTGACAATCCAGCCCCTTCTAAACGACTCTAATTAATCATAATGTTAACGCACGCATATCCATGGCATAGCAGCTACTTGCACTGAGTCTTTTTTACCACACTGAATCTTAATGTAGCATGTATGCACGTCTAAAACTCAAAAACAAATGCGGTGAATTAGTATAAGGGTTTCAACATCACAAGATGGCCGAAGAAGACTTAATAAAATTTTGCAGTGCAAATGTAATAACCATATTGCATCCGGGTAAAATTTGTCAAACATTTGATCTACGGATTTAAGAATGTTAATTTGACCACTTCTTCGAACACCAAAGCACCACCGACCCGTTACGTCCAACAAGCGTAGAAATTCTCTGAAATGGCCTATCAAAGGCTGACAATCCAACCGCTTCCCAAAAGCTACATGGACCGGGCTCTTTCACTACACTGAGGCATGTTCCAGCATGGCTGCCCCTCTAAAAGTGTCAGACACAAATACAAAATTAGTATGATTGTTTTCCAATTACTAATTTGAAAATCTACGGTTTCGTAGTTTACATATAATACACATGTTAGGACACCTAGAGGCGGTGTAAGTGTTAGCAAGCTTGTATCGCTCGAACAATTACGACTGCGTAGTGATTTCGATCCTCACTGGGTGCTCCCTACTTTCGGTTTTGTACCACATCGAAGCTACGCTTGGAAAAACACTACAATGCGCATGTTGTATTCGAGGATACTCATCCACTATGGTGGCTAGCCAATCCCTATAGCAGACGCTCGCTCAGGAGCATCTGTGTTTATTCAGCATCCTCGGAGCCCACCTGTGGTTTATACTTCAACTATACTGAGCAGACCTTAGTTACAGTTTCTGGGGAACGAGCTTGTTATCTAGCGTGATCAACAATTTGAACAACGCTCACGATGATTTGTGACTTCGTGCAAGGGTTCCGTCTATCCAATTTCAGACACAAAGGCTTGGCTCAACCTGTGGTGTGATTTTCAGGCACTTCCAAAAGTGCAGCACGCTAGGATCGACCCTTCCAGTACGATAACATCAGGAAGTCTCCTTTCTGACAAATCGACCAGGGTGAGATTTGAACCCGGTCTCATGGTCAGAATGCGAACGTTCTAACCACTCGGCTTCGTATTGTACTCAAAGTTAACATTGTCTTTCAGTGTCTTGCTATTTCCATCAATATATCTTTCTATCTGATGGACTTGTTTTCTTCGATGAATGAGGTTTCGGCAGTGGTAAAGACATCATCACAACAAATCATACTTTTCAAAAAGAACCAAACAACGAGAACTAGTCCATGTAGTGTGTCAATATATTTCCGAACAAACATCCTCAAATTTTAAATTTAAAGTCGTCCTTCTGCTGGACTGATTGCTAACGTAGTCTGTTAGAATTTTTTGGTAGTTTTGTACTAGACAAAATGAGCTGACTCATTTTATAGTCCACCAAAGAAGGATTAACCAATCAGAAAGCTCAAAATATTCAATCCGACGTGTATAAAGGCAGCCATTTTGTTTTTTCTCCCAAAATATCTTACTTAACAGCTGCTACTTTCTCCGAATCTTCACTGCCAACTTCTGATATTGAAGACATTACGGACTTCACTGGATTCCATATTCAGAGACTACGGCAAACATGGTCGACATAGTCTGCTCTACTAATTCATGGATCCCCTATTTGGAGACGAAGACAAGGATTCATACTTTCACTAAGGTTATTTGCGCAAAAAAGTTAACTCGATTGGAATTCGAACTCGTTCTCCGATTTCTCATTCCCAGCCGTTATCCTTTACACTACTCGCTTATCCGTATCTATCCACCTATCTGGGAAGAGAGTTAGACAGAGAGACAGGTGAGTGAGAGAGAGAGAAACAAGGCGTTGTACATATATATGTATATATATATATATATATATATATATATATATATATATACAATGTGCGATATGTAAATTGTCGCCAATTTTATATTTTAATTTCAGGCACGGGCTTAGTTTTATTATTAGTATTATTATTTTGTCGGCTAAGTTGGACATCGTCCATGAGAAAAAAAAATGCACAATGGAACAATTTCCACCGCCAGAAATTTGGATACAGCATATTTTACTGCTTGTCATTCGCACCGGAAGCTCCAATACGAACATTCCACAGTGTTAAGGTATCAATCTGAGGATAGTGCAGAGATTACAGAAAGAGTTGGATGGGTCTAATAGCAATTATGAAGTTATGGCAGCTCGAAAACACAGATCGTTCAGATATGAAAAACTCCCAAGTTTGTTTGTGAGGGCCTCAGACTCAACGCGGAGGCCTACATCAAGTGCCTTAGGAGGTAGTACTGCTCTGAGTGAAGAGTACGGCTGCTGGAAGATTTTTGTCTGGCAACAGGACTCTGCACCATGCCACACATGCAGGAGAACCCAGTGATGGCTGTCAGGCAATTTCTGCGACTACATCAACCCTTACATCTGGCAACCTATCATGGCAGCATTCACCAACTTAAACAAAGAGACGGTCTAGAGGAGATGCAGGAAATTTCGAAGTCATCTGGAGGTAGTGGTTGAAGCTAATCGCGATTTTATTGACTAGATTTACTTTTTGTGAAATTGATTTAGACGACAATTTATCAATCGCAGCATATATATGTGTGTGTGTGTGTATACATATATATATATATATATATATATTAAGACAGAAAAAGTATAATTGTCGAAAAATACATTATTTGTCCAATAAATCATAAATGTATTTCCAGAGGCGTTATCTACAAGGCCAGCATTAAACATAATTACAAAACATTTTATATCGGTTCCACAGCCAACCACTGGAAAACCGGTATTTTCACCATAAAATGACCCATAACAATAAGCGGCACGCGAATTCCACGACAGTCTCAAAATCTTACTGGAATATTAAAACAGATGACTATACACTAGTAGTAAATTGGAATTTCGTAGCCAACTCTGCAACCTTGTCCGTTCGCGGATACCGATTCAACCTGTGTTTGCTGGAAAAAAATTCCTCCTCAAAAATATTAATGACCGAAATCTACTTAATAAACGAAATGAACTTATGCTAGCTTGTAAACACAGAAAAAAACTCTGTTAAATTATTTTAATTCTGGATAGGTAAATTATCCAAATATCACATGACCTTTACATATTTTAGGTTAAATATTGATTACACACATTTAACCATTTTAGCGTCTATTAATACTTAATGAGCTATACGGCGTTCCTCTTTAATCTTTAAGCTTGCATCTCTTTTTTCCTTTTACAATAGCCCCCCACCTACATCTGCATTTTGTATTTACAGACAAATAATACACTAAGTTTATATTAACTTTGAGTTTTGAATCTGCGTTTAATTTAGAGTTACTCCCGAGAAACAGTATTTAAAAAAAACAGCCGTAATAGTTTGTGCCTGATGAGTTGGTAAAACTACAAAACTTCCACTACGAACTTAGGTATATGTATTTATTAATATATACTTCTTAGTTAACGCACATATATACAGTTGTTATATCTAATTATTTGGTTTTATATGCACACATTTTACACACACACACACACACACACACACACATATATATATATATATATATATATATATATATATATATATATATTCAAGTCGGGACCAAGCCCCGACGATGTGACATCAGTCGGAGATTCTAACCACTAGGCTATCGGTGCCTGGCAGAAGAGAGGCTAATTTTACGTATTTATTTTTTTATAGAAACAACATTGACCTAGAGGACTCAATGTGTTGGAGAATCTTTTATATATATATATATATATATATATATATATATATATATATAATTGAATCAAATATGGTTTAAAATCTGTCAGAATAAGATGGGAATCGCTTATAAGTTCAACGGGTTTTCGTTTTTTATTTTAGCTTCATCAGAATTTTGGGAAACTTTTCTTCTATAATTCATATCCTCATGAACTTCTGACAAATTGAACCTAGTGAAATTCAACCCAGGTCTTCTAGTCAGAAAGCGAACGTCATAACCATTTGGCTAAATAAACGATCAGACGTGCATATGTACTTGTGTGTCTGTGTGTGTGAACATATCTTAGCTAAATAAGCCGATAATCACTGTTTAATTTTTTGTTTTATTTTCCAATTTTTGAAATACTTGTTGCACCTCCCACCAAATATGTGGATAAACCCTCCAAAATTAATGTTTTCTACTGTCTCTGTTTTTCATTGAAATAAAATAAGGAATATGTTGGTTATCACTCTTCCAAATTGTAAAGGTTGTTGTTCAGCGTCGGCCTGCGTTAGCATTTTCATTAAATAATTGGATTCGTTTTTTGTCTACTTTTTATAGCTTCGGCCTTAAGTACGGTTCGTAATACAGGATAACTTTTGCTGTTTTGTCTTCTTGTTATTGCAGGGGTGATTTTTTGTATAGACATTCAGTTTCGAGTTTCAATAGAAAAAAAAGAGAAAACAGACAGAAGCGTTACGGTATAACATTTATCAATAGGAAAAAATATCTGAGCAGATTTTCGAACTTCCTTTTAGGTTTCGTTAACATATGTAGTGCATGTACTGTCACTGATACCATGATTAATGTAGGAAAAATTGTACTTGTATTGGCAAACAAATAATGCACCATCCTTACCATCATTGAGAAACCGAAGATATATATATATATATATATATATATATATATATATATATATATATATATATATATGCATATATGTATTTATGTATATATATATACATGTCATCCCTCCCTCTTTCTCTCTCTCTCTATATATATATATATATATATATATATATATATATATATATATAAAAAATAATAATAATTAGTACATTCTTTTTCTTAGCGCATAAAATACATTTATCTGTAATAAAAATGTACCTCTGTTATTTTGTATAGGACATTATTTGATTACCACTATAGATTGATGTGTTTGTTTAACGGCATATCAAATCTTTATGGGTCATTTAATGCCAAAATTTAATTTTGTTGGGAGTTTCGAAGTAATAAAATTATGTTATTCTGCCCTTCACAATTGAATACATGGTAGCTAATACTCAGCTTTCGTGTATATGCATGTTTGTGGAGGCATAATTTCGAGCTGATATGTAATGTTTTATGCTTTGGTTTTCTTGTTGTGTATCGTCGAATACAGTTTGATTTCTTTAAGGACTTGTAGGATGATATATGGAAGAATTTCATGAAAGAGTTCTTTCATGTTGGATTTGGTTGGTTTGTCCAGTTGATTATATTAGCGACATATCAACACTTCTATAGGTTATTTAATACCAGAATCTAAAATTTGGAACGCATTTGTATGCCTTCTATTACAGAAGATGTATTATTTGGAATTGCGCGTTAATATTTTTGTACTTTTTATAGGGTCTCGTTTTGATAGGGTGGGTTCACTATTTTTTTTATGTTTGGACCCTAACAGGTACTACTACCCGGATCAGACTGGAGGTTTGGAGCAACAACAACTAGAGTGATTCCACGCTCCACAACATTCCAATCTCTCAATCAAAGGCCTTGTTGTCGGATGTAGTTTATCGTCATACCAGGACTATTATTACCTAGCATTCACTATGCGCTAAATTGTCCGTATATTTACCACATATATTCATATATATATATATATATATATATATATATATATATATATGATACAAATTACATCTTGGTGGGCGTGTACGATGCTTTGCAACTGATTTAGTTACTATGTACATAGTACAATTCACACACACATATGAACGTATATATATATATATATATATATATATATATATATATATATATATATATATGCGTGTGTGTGGGTGTGTATGCGTGTGAAAGGGAGAGAGTGTGTTTTTGACCAACATACGTGCGTGCAATAATACACATATGCTTATGTGTATACATATATATTAGCACATAAACAGGTGTGTATGGACACAGATATTTTTACACATAAAAATATATATGTGTGTGTGAGTGGGTGTGAGAGAGAGAGCATGTGTGTTTGTGTGTGTGTGTTTGGCTCATATACACGTATGCACTCACACACCTGCTCACATAAGCCTATGTTTACGTAATCGACCAGGGTG
>CAHIKZ030001602.1:2147500-2162500 GCA_903632075.3 Acanthosepion pharaonis
CCTATGTTTACGTATATATGTTGACACATATACAAGGATGTATGCACACAACCTTTCCGCACACACACACACACACATATATATATATATATATATATATATATATATATATATACACAAGAGTGAGAGAGAGAGAGAAAGAGAGAGAGATAGAGGGAGAGACTGACATGAGGAAAACAGCAATTTCAACTGTAAACATTGATACTGCTATGGATTCCCGGAGGGCTACTTTCTGAAATGAACGTGAAGACTGATTTTGCGACAAAACAATTGCAAATAAAAAAAAAAAAAACAACAAAGTACGAAGAAAGAATAATCATGGCGAATGCGACATCATGTCATACGTAGTTTGTTCGCCTCAGTTATCTCCCTTCTTTTTTCCTTGTCGTTTCTCCTCAGCGTACAACTTCTATTTGATCTCGTCATTTTTAGATCTCTACAACATATATTGCTCTCGATGCTCCCAATGTAAATTTCTTAAACATCCACTTTTGTTCAAAATATCCTCGGCCTTTTCTGTTTTTCACTAGTTTATTTTCCTGATCGTTTGGTCACCCACTTTATAAATATCTTTCTTCTGCCACACTCTATATTCTCTTATTGCATCTTCGGTCTTTGCTAATTAAACCGTCTTTCTATCAAATCATCTGCCGATGTATATCACAATGGCTGTTGTGGTAACGAGATTCTGGTTAGTTTACAGCTCATCTTCGAACATTCTTGTAAGCGTTCTGAAAGCAAAGGAAATATTTGTCGCAGATTAATTCTACAACGCTGAGAACAAATCACTGTAAGTTCAGACTCAAATATCGGGAGCAGAAAGAAATGACGAAAACTCGATTCGCAGGTACTATCTCACAAATCCCAATGCACGTAACCAGTCAGAAAAAAAACTCACTCTCTGACGAATGCGGTTGCCAAAATACATCAATTTTTCTCTCTCAATTCGAGCACACCAACTGATTTTATCGGACGAGCATTTTTTTCATGCGTCGACAACTGGGAGAGGACGCCAAATTTTTGCATATCAAAATACTTTTATTGAGACTCCTTCTACGGTCTTGTTTTTAATCTAAATATTCCGTCTTCAGTATGTCATGCGGAATTCCTCCTCCCCTTTTTTTGGTAAGTAATTTTCTTTTCTGTCGCTTGGCTTGACGAGGTAAGTCGCCGATTTCTTCGCTATAATTCTTTGACGTTGCACAATACGAACTTACTAACATGCGTGTTCGCAAAATCAAAGCTATGAATCTCTACGTTCTTGATAAATATATTCATTATTGATAAATCTATTCATCCATATATATATATATAAGTAACGAAAATCTTGGTAATCCGTATGGATAATCCCAAGGAAGATGAAATTCTGAGAGCTCAATGTTAAGTCAGAGCGAATAATTTAATTTAAAGAAAAACAGACTACTTTAAGCCTCCATTCTTAATAATTTATTTCACCAGAGAATTTTATTTTTCTGGATCTTTTCAGACTTCACTTTCAAAAGGTGGAACGAATATATATATATATATATATATATATATATATATATATATATATATATATATATATATATATAAGAAATATAGTCTTAAGGTGTGCTATATTTATGGAGTAAAGTGTAGATATCAGAGAGAGAGCGTATGTAAAATATAAAAGTGAACATAGAAGTCAACAATTAGAGGCGACAGTCTGTTTCATGCGATATGCAATCGTTAGGCCACGTGTGCTGTTATTTTTCTCGGCTATTTATATATATACGGGTCAGTGCTGCATTGTGGGTAGTCTATTATGGCGGTTATTTACCAGAAGTCGTTTATTTATTTATTTGGGTTAAATTATTTTGCTTGTTTTTATTTATTTTTATTTTTTGTTTCTTATCTTATTTATTTATTTATTTATTTTTAAAATCGGTGTATTTTTATTAACGTAGTAAAAAATTGTTTATATCACTTATTTAATAGTTTTGTTTTGGTTTGAGAATTTAATTAAAGCTATTTGTTCGGTTCTGGGGTTGGTTGTTGTAGTTTATTCTAACTATTATTTTGGCGGGAACAGTTTTTAATTTGTATTTATTTGGATTGATTATCTTTATTTGTTTCTAACGGTAACTTTATCGGGATTGATATGTTTATTTATTTATTTATTTGGATGAATTTAAGTCAATTTATTTGACTCATTATTTATTTGTATATTTTCTCTTTTCGGTTTTCGATTTTTAAGTAACGTAGTATATATATATATATATATATATATATATTTCGTTATAGAACAGATATAGCTTTTTTGTTCGTCTGATTTTTTGATTTGATTTTTTAGTCTAATATTTTGGTTTTAATGGTTTGCTAATTTGTTTATTATTTACTTTATTTATTTAGGTTCGTTGTTTTTTTTTTGTTTTTTTTTTGTTATTATTATTATTATTCTATTTCGTCTTCTCTAACAGGTGTGATTTGGTAATTTGTTTGGGTTATTTTATTGTTATTTTGTTTATTTTTTGTTATTTATTTATTTTATTTTTTTTCCGTTTTCGATTTTTAAGTAACGCAGTAAAAATTTGTTTTCATGTCTGCATTTTGAGATGAGCTCGGATCTTTTATTTAATAATCTATTTTGGTCTGGGAAAGCAATGTTAGCTATTTTTTCCTCCAAGTTTGCAAGTTTTGATTGGTTGTTGTAGGCTGATGATATTTTCCTTATTTTCCAAGATATTTGTGATGTGATGTGCGTTTTGTTTTTTATCTCCCAGATAAGCATTGTACTGTTCGCATATTTACTATTTGTGAAAGATGTTTTGTGTGTATAATTTCTTTGTTTCCAGGGTCCTTCAGTTACTCCTATGTATACTTTTTCTTCATTATCTGGTGATTTTATCGTGGCTTGGTATATTAAGTTGTTTTGTAAACAATTTCCGTTTAAGGGACATTCGTTCTTTATTCTGCAGTTGCACATGGGTTTAATTTGTTCGTGTGGTTTGTTAATAATTTTCCTGTTGTGCTTTTTTATTATTTGTGCCATGTTCTCGGTGCAGCTGTAGCTGATTTTTACTGTGTTTTTGTTAAATATTTTGTGTAGGGTGCTTGATTCCGGGAAGTGTTTGTGTAAGAGTTTGAAGAATATTTTCCTACGTTTGTTTTTACGTTTTTGCTGTATGGTGGGTTGAACTATATGATATTTCTTCTCCTGTTGGCCTTTTTTTGTGTTCTGTGATGAGTATGTGAGTGTTGCTGGGAATCCGCTATCTTTTAGGGCTGTTTCATAGTCTTTCTTAGCTTTGTTAAATATGGATTCATTGGAGGAATTGTCGGAAAGCCTGCGGTTAATCGATTTTGGTATCTGTTTGATTATAGAAGGCGGGTGGTTGGAAGGTGAGTGTATATAGAGTGGTTTATCAGTAGGTTTTCTATATGGTTTATATATACATATAAATAATATATAAATTCGCGATCAGATGCAGAGTAATTCCTGCTCTTTGTTGCAATTGGCTTACAGTAATCTGATAAATTGGCAAAAAGAGCAGGTGGCTCTATTTTCATCTGAGCGGTGTTACAGATTTGTAAAGGAGGTATATCTCCGTTAAAAAGGAATTCCACACGGTTATGTAGTTGCATGAATTCTTGTCCAAGTATGACAGGAGTATATAAGTTGGGCAGAACAGACAGATGCATATCAGGGTATGTTTTTCCATTAATTGCGATAGATGCAATACAGTGACCTTGGGTTTTGCTCGTGAGATTAAAGGAAGCCATGCTTACTGTGTCACTGGAAGGTACTATCAGAAGGCCAAGTGATTTCACGACGTTCAACTTTATGAAATTATGAGTGCTTCCGCTGTCTACCATGGCTTTAAGACGAGTGTTGTTAATAGTTACAACTACTATGGAGTATTGTGTGCGGGGTGTGTAGTGGGATGAAGCTGTGAGAGCAATAAAAGCAGTGCTGGTTTTTATATTAGGTGATGTTGCTCTTCTTTTAGACCGGCAGACTTTGGGCAATTGTATCGATAATGATTCTCACGCCCGCAGAATTGACATTTGGCGTAGCGAACTGCTTGATTAGTTCTGGTAGCAGCAGCACATTCTTTAGTTAATTCATCTGTAGAATTATTACTGGATTCTTCTGGATAAATTGATGCTTTTGCTACAACTGACGAAATGGCATAAGCTGCTGCATTGTGTTGGGCCATTTTGAGACTTTTCGCGGTTGCTATCGCATTATCCAAATTAATTTCACAGCTTTCTAGTAGTCTCTGTCGTATCACTGGGGAAATGAGGCCTGTGATAAAAGCATCCCTTATTGTTTGTTCGACATGCTGGGAAGCAGTGACGTCTTCAAATTTGCAATCCTTGGAAAGATTTTTTAAAGTTAGAAGGAACTGATCAATAGATTCACCTGGCTGTTGTTTCCCAGTGGCGAGCAGATGACGAGCAAATACAGAATTAACTGGTTTGACATTAGTAGATTGAAGAATACTAATGGGGTTCTCGAATGTTGTGCAGTTTGATATCAGGGAATAGACTCTAGGTGATATATAATTAATTAGTATGCTGAGCTTGTTAGGAGGGTTGTCAGGGTGAGCTACTGTCAGAGAGTCGATGCAATTGGTACGGTACCAGTGATTCCATTCAACAGCGGTTGTCTCCGACGATCACTCAAATCGACCGGGTCTCAGAATAGTATCCATTAGTTCCCTCTTTTTTATGTTGAATAAATTGTGATGAAAAGATACCTTTTTAGAAAGTTGAATATTAAGGTTTAATTCAACATAAAAAGTATACACTGTTACCAGTTACATAGAAGATATGAACGAACGGACGCCAGAGAGAGAAAGATAGAGGCGTCCCACCGTTATTTATTAACACAAAATCACGTGACGTGAACCAACGCGAAATCACGCGAAATCACACAACAGTTCGTATGCAGATAAGTAGAAGGTATTAAATAATTAACTGAATGAATACAAAGAATTATAAGTATATCAAAACAAGATCCGAGCTCATCTCAAAATGCAGACATGAAAACAAATTTTTACTGCGTTACGTAAAAATCGAAAACGGAAAAAATAAAATAAAAATAAATAAATAACAAAAAATAAAAAAATCACAATAAAATAAGCAAAATTAATTAACCCAAATAAATTACCAAATCACACCTGTTAGAATAGACGAAATAGAATAATAATAATAATAATATTAACAAAACAACGAACCCAAATAAATAAAGTAAATAATAAACAAATTAGCAAACCATTATAACCAAAATATTAGTTAGACTAAAAAATCAAACCAAAAAATCGGACGAAAAAAATAGCTATATCTGTTGTATAACGACAAAAAAAATAGAAAAAAATATATATATATACTACGTTACTTAAAAATCGAAAACCGAAAAGAGAAAATATACAAATAAATAATGAGTCAAATAAATTGGCTTAAATTCATCCAAATAAATAAATAAACATATCAATCCCGATAAAGTTACCGTTAGAAACAAATAAAGATAATAAACCCAAATAAATACAAATTAAAAACTGTTCCCGCCAAAATAATAGTTAGAATAAACTACAACAACCAACCCCAAAACCGAACAAATAGCTTTAATTAAATTCTCAAACCAAAACAAAACTATTAAATAAGTGATATAAACAATTTTTTACTACGTTAATAAAAATACAGCGATTTAAAAAATAAATAAATAAATAAATAAGATAAGAAACAAAAAATAAAAATAAATAAAAAAAAAGCAAAATAATTTAACCAAATAAATAAACGACTTCCGGTAAATAACCGCCGCAATGCAGCACTGACCCGTATATATATAAATAGCCGAGAAAAAAATAACAGCACACGTGGCCTGACGATTGCATATAGCATGAAACAGACTGTCGCCTCTAAGTGTTGACTTCTATGTTCACTTTTATATATATATATATATATATATATATATATATATATATATATATATATATATATATATATATATGTATGTATGTATGTATAGTACAGGTAATCGGTTCGTTGGTATATAATCCGGTTGGATCCTAGTAATATTAATTATTAAAACTGACCCACAGAGAGATCGATGATTTTATTTTAACAGAGCATATGTATTTTGACAGCAAATCTAAAAATACCCCAATATAGGTATAGTCTATTTCAAACCGTTCTTCATACGGCTATCATCAGCCTCTAAGTGCTTGTCTCGGAGCATTGTTCTAAATTTATTTTCAAAGTTCTGTCTTCCTCTGGTCGACGCCTTGTTAATGAGAATTGGTTTGTTTTAGCGATTGGTGGGGGCGTAAGGTATCTTATCCCGGGGGAAGCGGTCTGGGTTTGGAGTTTATTTATAGCCAGGATTTTTGTTTGTAGTTTAATTTCAGTTCCTACTAAGTGGTGTTTCTTCTAATGGCCTCGAAATGTTTTTTCTGGGATTCACAGTAAATAGTTTTTGTACTACTAAGCGATGGGTAATGTAAATTTAAGTCCGTTAAGATTAATGTAAGTTTAGTTATAGATTTATAGATCATGGGTAATACCAGCACGCAATGGAATAACTCGTGCTGTCCAACACCCATATATATATATATATATATATATATATATATATATATATATATATATATATATTGTTTAAAAAATATTTAGCCCATGATGCTGATAATAGTCATGTAAACTTGGATTCTCAGATATGGCATATGTACAAAGAGAAATAAGAAATATCTTACTGTAATTTTGATTGCCCCTCTCTTAGTTTCCTCGACCTTTACACCCTGCTAATACCTAGCAAATAATGGAATATTCCATTTTGATACCGCGGAAAGACGGAAAAGACATATAGACGCAACGTTGTTTCAATGTGAAAATGAAAGAAAGAAGTCTTTAACATCACTTGCTAACGCCCCCAAAATAAGGAATTATTCCGTGTTGATTACGTAGAAAAAGTAGAAAACACTACTTGGTTTCAGTGAGAAAATAAATGAAAAAAGAAAGAAGGGTAGATAGAAGTGTTTTAAAGCAGTTTCAGTGAAATAGAAAAATTGTCGATCTCATTTTTTTTCATTTATACCTCTTTACATCTTAAAATAACGACTTGTATTCATATATATTATTTTTATTGCAATATTTTGTTAAAGTATTGAACTCAGATATTTAACGATGCGAAAGGGGAGTTTCTTCGGATATTTCATTGTCGTAGAACTTCCCCTGAGCTTATTCATCATTATCTGAAGAATTAAGATTCATCAGAATATGCAAATAGAAAAACTGAAATTTTCACGGGTATTTCTAGTCAAATATAAATGATGGAAAAAAAGTTAGTTCCCCCGGGCCGCCTGTAATTATGAATGATTCTAAAGCTTTATTATAAACGTAAAATCTTTAGTCCTCCTCCTACTCATTCGTATTCTGAAGTCCAAAAATGTTTCTTTACTTTACAAAGATGCTGAATCTATTAGGAAGAAGAAGTAGTCGAAGTTACTGGATAGTTCTTCAAGATGAATGTTTTTAACCAGGTCAACCAGCATCCTCTTATTCACGAAATGAATTTAGAGCCATCTGGAGGAGGAAGTTTTTAAAGTATCAGAAAATGGACACTGTAAAAGCTCTGGGTGTTGATGATATCACTGCAGAGTGATTAAAGACAGATGTAGAAAAATGTTTGATATCTTACTTAGCATTCTGGCGCCTTTCTTGTTTCGGGAAACTCTTCCACAGAAATTGGATTGGCGCAAAATTTATTTTATTCCATATATCTGGACTTGATAATGAGTTTTTTCTCTACTTTCTCTTCTTTTTTGAACTTATACTCCTTAATCCTGATAAATACATATGTCTAAAAATCATCTCCGTATCACAATTTTGTTTCTATGTGATATAATAGAATATGCATACACCTTAGTTCCCCCTTACTGGAATATGATTGGCTGGTGTCCGTCATAAATACAGACGGACATGTAGCTACGACAGAGTTTAAATCTATGACGACGCTCATTGGACTACCCCATTGGCTATCCTATTGATCTACACCAATTGCCTAGGCATATTACCTGCGACTACGATGAGTAACAGTCGATTATTGCTACCGTGTACTACTTGGTTACAGTTGCCAAAATTACTTAGCTATTTCGATCAAATATATCCCTTTCCGGGATATATCACTAAGTCAAACATTAAACGACATGACATTTAAGACGCGTCAGTTTTGTGTGTAGAACATTTCTTCACTTGTATCTCTGATTTGTTGATTTCAGCATAACATCCGGATACAGCCAATAGGAAGGATCTTTGGAAAGATTCCCAGAGATTTTTGTTAACATAGTAAAAAGCTTTCATGAGCGCTCTCATTAAATTAGGCAAATTTTTCTGGTCCCATTCCTGTGAAACGAAGGTTTCGCTGCTTCCGTCTTCTTTTCCTCCATTTTTTTTTATTGTAATCAGTTAGCTTTCGAAGATGCGGCATTTTTAGAGAGTAGTTAACAGTTATAGTTAACACTGCTTGTCGACTTTCTGCCTCCGGTCAGAAGAGGCTACGGCGGAGTCTGGGGCGATAAACAGCTATCCAACCGCGGTTATATGTGGTCTAGAGGCAATTTTTTTCCCCGAGCCTACGGCCTCGGAACGCATCACAAAAAAAAAAGCCTTGTGCCACATCCCGCCTTGTAGGGAGGGTTTCGGGTAAATTCCGATGATGTGCTATTAATATCAGGTACGGAACCTCTACTGACAATTCATTCTTGATTCAATGCTAAAACAAAAGTGTGTTAATCATTGATTAGAGATCTTTAAGCAGATTACATAGATCTTTACCACACACAGGGAAATATGTAATCCCTAATAAACGCACTTGGGGTTTTTGAATTCAACATCAATGGGAAGAAAATGGTTGTTATGTAACAACCGATACCTGATAAAGAATACCACCATCCAAATCATTTTGTAAAATGAAAAAAATTAAAGGTTGTTGATTGATTCGTTCATCATTCGAATAAAAGTCGGAAATCTGCGACTTCCTTTGGAAAACTTGAAAAAAAAAAAGCGTTCACATAGAGGAATCAAATTACTAAAACAATCGTTAAACCTGCGTTTCTGTTATCTAGCCTTCGATAAAATGAAATGCTTTCGTCACATAAAGTCACTTGAGCACTTTCACCAGAAATACCTAAGGCATATACGATGGCAGTCACATACAACATTTAACACAAAGCAAGGTGGTGATGTCACTAGGAGGCAAGGGGGTTACGGGGAGTGAAAGTGAATGAGAAGATTTTAGTGAGGGGAAAGGACAATAAAAGAACACAATTCAGGAAGACGGAAGATAGCGATTGGCGTGACACTGAAATTTTTAAAGATCAGGTGACAGGAAACCTGGAAATTGAAAGGGAGTTCCACAGAATATGAACTATGAGAATATAACAAACGTTTGCATCTAAGTATTTCATTAGTAAAACGGTGACTTTGTTGCAGTAACACACAAAGAGGAAAGCTCATCAGAAAAAATTACCATGAAAATATTTATTACATCTAGGTAATTCAACACTAAAACGGTGAGACCTAATTACCAATCTAGTAATACGCTTGAATTCATGAAGTTCAGGCACCAAGGTGGAAAGCTCACCAGAAAAATTGCCATGAAAATATTTGTTACATCTAGCTAATTCAACACGAAAACGGTGAGACCTAATTGCCAATCTAGTAATACGCTTGAATTCACGAAGTTCAGGCACCAAGGCGGAAAGCTTACCAGAAAAAATGCCATGAAAACATTTGTTACATCTAGCTAATTCAACACGAAAACGGTGAGACCTAATTGCCAATCAAGTAATACGCTTGAATTCATGAAGTTCAGGCACCAAGGTGGAAAGCTTACCAGAAAAATCGCCATGAAAATATTTGTTACATCTAGCTAATTTAACACTAAAATATCAAGATCAACTGAAGGCAAGGATTATGACAGCACTCACCAACTTAAACAAGGAAACCGTCTAAAAGTGACAGGGTGAGGCTTCTTGATTCTATCTATCGATATAATATAGCGGCCATTCTTATTATTTTGAGCGGGTGGACGGTTCCTACTAACATTGCCTTGATTTTGTTTTATCTTTGATTGGCATTTCTGAATTTCTTGTCTATGTTCATCCCGCCTCCCCATCATGGAATTTTTAATTATATATATATATATATATGAACATTACAAATTTTTGCACCATGGAGCATTTTTGTAGGACCCTTGTGAATATGTGGTATTGTGGTATGTGCAGGATTGTGAGGTGATGGATGATTTTTTTGTGGTGAATGTGTAATTGTAACGAATGAATGGGTCATTATTGTGTTTAATTAGGAATAGGATAGCTAGTGAAAGACCAGCCTTTACCCACTTTCCCTTCGGCTTTGTGCCAAAATTTTGCAATTTTTGCAAAATAAACATAGAGGCACAAGGAGGCAGCCATCTTAGAAGGTAAGTCATTTGACGTCTACGACAAGGATCTGTAATGTAATCGATCCTGACTTAGCATGTCGAGTGCAGTTACTTTCTACTTTCAAAAAGTGCACCTGGGCATTAAAACTATACTAAAGCAAATTTTCTATGGTGGATCATTTCTTGGCGGTCACAAGACATTAAAAATGTGAAATGAATAAAAGGCAGCAGACACTTCCTCTGAATGAATTTACAAGCAAATAGTAAAGCTTTTTTTCTTGTTCAAAGACAGAGATAATTCTGATCAAATTTCTGGGTTTTATGGCCTGAAAACAACATTTAATCTTATAGGTTTTTTTTTTTTTTTTTGCTATTTTTGCCGTTCCTCGGAAAGATTAAGCCGTTGGTACATGTAAACATTTAATTATGATTGGATTTATGGGATAACTTGCTGCTAAAAATGAAGTAGTGACAATAAAAGCCGGAATCAACACAACGCGACACCGGAAGTAACAGGCTCATTTAGGGAGAAAGTTATGCAATTAAAAGCTGCAATTTCCTTGACAGTAGAATTTTTCCACATTTTGAATATTACTAATGGTGCTTCCACGTGTGTGTGTGTGTGTGTGTGTGTGTGTGTGTGTGTGTGTGTGTGTGTGTGTGTGTGTGTGTGTGTGTGTGTGTGTCACTTTATTCATAAGATCTCAATGCATGAAAATGTTAATTTTATGTGTAAGAAAGACAAATATTGCTAAGATCTACAAAGGATAGAAATTTGTGAAGAACAATAATCGCCCACGTCCTGGAGGGACATGAAATTTAGAAGAATACGGTGTATGCTTTTACGAGTTTTACATCAAATGAAAGAGCAGTTGTCATGAAATATTTATAGAAAAGACAGTGGGAAGCCACATTACGTCGGTGAGAAAATGACTGGAGTCGACACCTCAAGTCAGGACCGATCACATTGCATATCTGTCTCTGGATTTTGTCGAGAATCTAGAGATGAACAACGGGGGCACCAGACCATATATAGCAACAGTACTCCATGCACGGACGAATGACAGATTTGTAGACGTGAAGGATGAACTCAGACGAGAAAAGCCTTCTAGGGCGACACAGAGAACCAACTTTCCTTGCGATAGATACAGCAATTGATTCCAAGTTGTTCAACGTCAAGTCAGTGGAGAATTTTAGATCAAGAAGGCACAGTTAGCATCCACGAAGCTGATAGGAGGCAGGGATATTTCTCTACGATGCGTAAATGGCAGGAATTTCGTTTTGGATGCATTAAAATTCACAAGTCATTTCCCGCCCCAAAGAACCACAGATTGGAGGTCGTTTTCGAGGTTAACTTTGTCAACAATTCCGGATTAATTTCGAAATTTTCGAAGACGCCTTGTCAATGACACGAGCCATAAACCAAGAAGTGGGACTTATTTTTCCGATGAATGTTGTTAGTTGGAGGTTTTGCTCTTGAAATTATACTCCCTGAGTCAACCTTAATACCTGCCTAATCCCTCAATGATTGAATTTATGCTGACAATAAATTTCATCTTCGATCTTTCTTCTGTTGAATGAAGAAACTAAAATCACGTATCTGATGTCATCGCCGCTATGAAATGGTTGATTGAAGTGTGCAGAGACAATGAAATGGTTGTTGTTGCCTCTGACTTATTTTTATGGTTATTGAACCGAACACGGAATTTTGTTACAGTTTCTCAAACGTAGTCTCCTTTTTCTGCATTTGTGGCAGAAGAAAAATATATAAGATTTGAACTGTCACAGTTAACAGCCTGTCTTTTGAATGCTACGACAGTGGCAGATGGTGTGAAATTGCTATCAGGGATGATATGTCTACAGACTTGGCATCGATGTCAAGTTTGTAGGCAATCAACAGGAAAAAAGAAGACATACGAAAAGGAAAAGAAAATATAAGGAAGAGAAAATATTGGAGAAAAATAAAATTAAAAATAAGGTTTAAGCGCGGAGATTTTAAAAATAAAAGAAACTGAAAATTTATATACAAAATACACAAAAAATAAATCAATACACAAGTGAAACTCGATATTAAACTAGCAACAAAAATAAAAAAAAAACTGGAAAAAGTGTTGAGGGGGTCCACCCTTTTTTATACAAATGGACTCACCCAGTGTATACTTATACTACTGCCAGTGAATACCCGGAGAGTAAGCGCGAATTGTCGAGTCGAGTAGAGTCGAGTCGAGTCCAGAGTGACAGAGTAAAAGGTTGTAGGTAACCGGAAGAGTGAGGGTGAAGGTAACAACGTTGTAGGAATCACAGTGAGCGAGAACGTAGACTCAGTAAGAAGTCATACAGCGATACTTCAATACCAAAGACTGTATATATATTTTGCTACTAACCCGTATTCCTGAAACTACTAAACTGCTTTACCAGTTTGTATTATTACGTTAATACATTATTTTCCTATATTCATTCTTGGCGTTTGTTATTTATTGGTACCGGATTTCAACCCGGAATCCACAACAAAAAGTGAAAATGAAAATTAAAGAAACTTGCACAAATAAAAAACATAGTCAGTAAAAGAAACGTATAAATTAAGAGATAAATTTAACGTAAACTATAATTGCTCTTTCAATACAAAAATATGAGTTCCAACTGGTTTACGACAAAAATATATCGACTGTGTGGCGAGATTAGATTCAAATATGACATAATGCCAAAAAAGGCGTGTGCGGAAGGTTGGTCTTCATTAGTCTTATACTTAAACTTAGTTAACCACAATCACTGACCCAAACAAACTATACAATTTTCATGCACCAAAATATCCCATTCTTACTTACCATTCTTACTGCAACCACCATAATACCTCAGGTTTCTACCAAATCCTATTTAATCCTCATATGTACAATTTGTCGGGGGGGGTGAATAATAAACTTAAAATAAAAACTCCAATGAATATTTACAATATGCATAATACTAATACATACTAGAAACTAAAAAGAATTGTTAGTAATAAAAAGAAATTCACAAACCTTAATTGCCACAGAAATATCAGTTAACTGGACGAAATTAATGCAGGATTGGATGAATTAAAAAAAAAACAACCACACACACAACTACACAGTCATTCAAAGACAACAATTACAAAAGTGCACACTCGAAAAACGAACTTTCCCACGTCCACCAGAGAACTGACATTTCTGGTTACCTAACAGAGGAGAAGATGGCGAATTAAACTAAAGAAAGTTGCGGCAAAAATAAAAGGAGCCAATTTCCTAGCTAGGTTAAATTGGTGTAAACAAATAAAAAACAAAACAAGCCTAAGTTAATCTATTTTGGGTGGGGTTGTCGATGTTTAATACAGGGCTCCCATTATCATGATGCCTGACTGGTATCAAAATGCCACTCAGTCAGCTTTTTTGTTTTTTTTCATTCGACAAATACGCGCAAGACTCACCATTTTTTGTAAAATTCTGAAGGAGGGTGTCGTCACCTTTCCATCGACTTTAAGCTGCTGATTAAAGAACAAGATCAATTGGCAAGAAATAAACTTCTCGTCTCCATAGAATTCCTTCTGTCGCGACGCACACAACCCCAAGTAAGCACAATACATAGTGCTCAGCTTTAATCAACGACGTTAACACATTGCTACAAATATACCTGACCTCAAAGACAAAGAATTTTTCGCGCAGCATGCGAACCATATTATCTTCAATAAACTTGCACAACGAGACTATGGCATTGAAGTGGAAGAAGACGTGCCCCAGGGTCTCCATCGACTCACCGCAGGGAACGCATTTGGGAGAATTTCCCAAGCACGCTGAAGAATATTTTTGCCAACCCAGAGGTCCTTTCACATCAGCAGTCAGGTGGGTGATGCCTCATTGTTAGTGAGGCATTTAAACCGAGGCGCCCAAGTCCATATAGAGCGAGCCTCCTCTTTCTTTAAACCGAGCTCACCAATCAGACCCCATCACCTGATTTAGTGCCTTACGGGACAACGCCTGGATATCGGAAAGTACATCCGTCGCCCGTAAGAACTTGCATTCACGATAGAAGAAGCCTTCGCCTTGGAGTAACCGGTGAGTCTCCTCCTCGCATGAGGCACACTTACGAACACATTCGGTGTGAGAACGCAATGCGAAGCGTATACTGGGCAATCTCAACGCTAGGCATACCCAGACCATCATCAGAAGGCTGGAGATTAACAGATCTTCCGATGTATCTTGGGAGAACAAGACCCTAACTAAATGCATTAGTATGGTATACGAGAGTTGAAGCACGGAGAATCGGTAAAGGAGAATTGGGTAGATATGCGAAACACTTTAAGGGAAGTTTCCTCCAAGACCACAGACAAACTGCGCCATCAACCTTCCCAACACCTCCGACCAAATCATTTCCAGCAAGAGATTGGGGCCGAACCAAATCCCGAGTTTCTTGACCAGCCCGTCCGTCAAGAGGAAAGGCCCGGGAAGAGAATCTCCCTTCCACGAGGCCAAACGCAAGCCAACAGACTTATCGTTGTTCATCCTGTCACCGTCTCGTACCCTCTGATTTCTTTGCCGACTTGTCCGATCAACTTTCGGTTCACATGCAGTTTGTGCTGC
>CAHIKZ030001602.1:2167500-2207500 GCA_903632075.3 Acanthosepion pharaonis
TTTCAATGAATACGAATAATATTTCATACCGGATCGGCCGTCAACCGGGGCAACAAGGGCCGCGTCACTCAGAGAGGAACCAGTCTGAGAACGAAAAGTCTGCCACTGGAACAAACTCTTCCACACACGAAGAGACACTTGGTCACCAAAACCGGATTATTGCCAACCTTGGACCAAGTGACTCTATGCAAAATCGATTAATAAAAAGTAAACGAACGAAATGGAGCCACGAAGAGTATCGACAAGTCATGACATCCTTCTTCACTGCACTCGAAAACCCAGCAAAGAACACCACCAATCAAACATACCAAATATGGAGAAGTACGGTGGGAAATGATGTAAGACCTAACCTTAATCCAAACATGCTTGCCAATGTACGTAGGGACATCAAAAGGAAACAACAGACTCTCACAGGCGGAAATAGATAAGATAAAATTACATATAAGACAAAATACTATGACCCATCACTCAAACTCTATTGAGACGAATGTAGAAATAAGGAATGCAACAGAGTATGGGGTGAATGCTGGAGAGAATGAAGTACGGAATAATCTCCCAGTAAATGAAACCCAAAACTCTACCTTAAACACAACCTACAGTCCTCCAGAAACTGCACCTGAAGTCATCTTCAGTGACAATAAGTTAGAATTCCTTGAAAACCATGGAGCTGAAATCACCGAAGCGAAAAATGACGTCATCCAAGTGCTCAGCAGAGTAACATTCACACAATTGTCAGACAGAGAGCAGCTCCCGAAAACCCATATGACGAACTCCAACAGGCACATCGTGAAAATATACAATGCTGCTCTGGAAACACTGTTAACAGATAAACCACCGGGAAACATCACAGAAGTTAACAACGTCATATACGCCACAGCTTTAGCAGCGACTCGGAAGCTTGAAGTCAAGACAATAAATAAAATTAACAGACACAGAGAACCAGCTTGGAAAACCAAACTGATTCGAGAAATACAACAAATCAGATGTGAGCTTTCTATATTAGATGAGCTCACCAGAAACCCTAATATATCCACGTAAATTCAAAAAGATCAAGCGGAAATATAACATTAAATCCCTAATTGATATTCCATCAATCAAGGAAATGCTGAAGCAGAAACTTCAGCTGAAGGCGCAGAGAACAAGACGATACGAAAAAACGTTGTAGGTTCTATCGCCAAAATAAAATATTCGAACAGATCTTAAGAAATTTTACAGGGAAATTGGAAAAAACACCTATACATGTAGAAAGGCCACCATCGATTGATAATGTACAGAGATTCTGGGAAAATATCTGGAGCAGCCCAAAGGAGTATAACCCAAATGCAGAGTGGATACGGCGTGAAGAAGAACGAATGCTGGATACACCTCTGCAAGAATGGGAAAATATATCCACAGATGATGTTAGGCAAGCTCTAATGAAATCCCAAAAGTGGAAATCCCCAGGAAGTGACAAGTTGCCCAATTTCTGGCTGTATCATCTCACATCTACCCATGAAATTCTTGCAAAAACATTATCAACGCTTGTAAAAAATCCCTATGAAATCCCGGAATGGATTACTGAAGGTATGACATACCTCATACCAAAAACAACTGAAACAGACGACCCGAAAAATTATAGACCGATAACATGTCTCTCCACAACGTATAAGTTGATCACGTCTGTACTGACGAACCGTACTTATTCCTTTCTCGAAACAAACAGCACTTTCCCGCTGGAACAGAAGGGATGCAGAAGAGGTTCATATGGCTGCAAGGATCAACTTCTGATAAATAAGATGATCCTGGAAAATTGCAGGAGACGACGCAGGAACCTAAGTGCAGCGTGGATTGATTATCGTAAAGCCTTTGATAGTGTTCCACATTCTTGGATCCTTAAGACTTTGAAATGTACAAAGTCTCCCCTGTGGTATTAAATTTCCTAAAGCACAGCATGGGAATGTGGAACACCAAACTATACCTTAGTCACACTGGGGGCACTGCCATATCCAACCGTCTAAATATCCGACGTGGAATCTTTCAAGGAGACTCTCTGTCACCCCTTCTGTTTTGTTTATCCTTAATCCCTCTTACACATGAACTGAACAACAGTAGCTATGGTTACAAAATAAATAAGAAAATATTCAATCACCTACTCTACATGGATGATCTCAAACTCTTTGCCAAAGACGACAATGAGTTGAAAGGCCTCCTCAATATTGTAAAATACTTCAGTGACGACATAGGTATGGACTTCGGATTAGATAAATGTGCAAAAGTAACTTTCAAGAAAGGTAGAATTACAGAAACACGCTTAATAGATTTAGATTTTGTCACAAAGATTAGGGAACTGGAGCATGGTGAAGCTTATAAGTACCTAGGAATTAGCGAAGGAGATGGCATACAACACCCCCAAATGAAGGAAAAAATAAGAAAAGAATACTACAGACGTGTACGTCTGGTACTAAATACTGAGCTGAACTCAAAAAACAGGATATCAGCCATAAACACATTGGCTGTCCCTGTGGTGCAATACAGCTTTAATGTCCTTAACTGGACCATAGCTGAAATTAAGCGACTGGATGCCAAAACGAGAAAGCTACTCACTTGCTATCGCATGCATCATCCCAAAGCTGATGTCGACCGTCTGTATGTGCCCAGATCCGAAGGAGGCAGAGGATTAGTTCAACTAGAACTGTCCTACAAAACTACAACAATTGGCCTCCAAAGATATTTGGAAACTACAGAAGACTGGATGATGGTGTGCGTCAAGGAACATGAAAGTAGTAAGCGTCTCTACTCCGTAATGAAGGAAGCCAACAAATTCAAAATGGAGTTCCAAATGGGCGTAGAGATGCAACTACGGCACAATACACCGGCTGAAACTGCAAAATACCTAAAAAAGATAGCTAAGACGAATGCAACAGACCAGTTACAGAAGCGATGGCAAGATAAACCGCTTCATGGCCAATACTCTGCCCGTACCAAACAAGCTGACGTAGACAAAACCCGTACCCATCAGTGGCTACGTAGTGCAGGGTTGAAAGCGGAAACTGAAGGTTTTATCCTTGCTGCGCAGGACCAATGCTTGCTAACTAGGAATTATCAAGCACATATACTAAATTATTGTGTCAGTCCAAAATACAGATTCTGTGATAAATATCCAGAAACGATTGATCATCTTGTAGCAGGTTGTACGGTGTTGGCACCCACTGAATATAAAACCCGACATGACAGAGTGGGCCAATATCTGCACTGGAAAATCTGCAACTTCTACGGGAAGAAAACTGAAAGAAACTGGTATGAACACCACCCAGACCCGGTCACGGAGATAGGATCTGTTACAATTCTATGGGACTACACAATACACACTGACAGAACAATCAAGGCCAACCGCCCAGATATTGTTATTAAAGACCATAAACAAAAACGGTGCCTCCTTATTGATATGGCAGTCTCTGCCGACTGCAATGTATATTTGAAGATATTCAAAAAGTTGTCAAAGTACAAGGACCTTGAAATAGAAATCGCGAAAATGTGGCATATGGGAACATCAACAATCCCTGTTGTAGTTGGAGCCCTAGGACTGGTTGGAAAAGATTCCAGTAGACTAATTGAAGGGATACCTGGAAGTCCATGCCTCAAGGAGATACAGAAAATTGTTCTAACAAGTACAGCCCACACCTTACGAAGGGCTTTATCTATGTAATCTTTTTTTTTTTTTTTTTTTTTTTTTTTTTTGTCAGTGGAAAATGTCATGACGCTATTTCTAACCTTAGGTCCCTGGGCGGGACGGAAAGAAATGTGTAAACGCCAGAAATCAAAGAAAAAAAAATATAATAATAATACGTAGGGCTTTATCTATGTAAATTTTTTTTTTTTGTCAGTGGAAAGTGTCATGACGCCATTTCTAACCTTAGGTCCCTGGGCGGGACCCGGAAAGTAATGTGTAAACGCCAGAAATCAAAGAAAATAAAAATAGTAATAATATATGATATCATGCTTCTTTCCTTAGAAAAAGGCACAAAAATCAAAAACAAAATGAAACAGCATGAAAAGTAATATACATATGTACATATCTCTAGGTGAAAATGTAATGCATTTGAAATATTAAACATCTAAAACACTTGACTTGGAAAAAATACATAAAACATTACTAATGTTAACTGCGAATTCCCTTGTCGTTTAGAGGATTTTGTCCTCTATGATGGAAAGACATCAAATAAATATTTTTTTCTATTTAATTGGTATTTGTGGCACTGAGAGATTAAGTTAGATTTAGTAAATACCTGTAAATGTTACAAAAATTAAAAATCGGTTATGTTACTGAAGTCTAACTTCTCAAAGTGGAAATAACTTACCCGTAACTTTCGTTCATCATTTCTGTTATCATCGATCTGATGCTGCCAGTCAGCGAGGAAATAGCTATAAATATTTGTAGAACGTCATATCTCATTAATTGTCTTAAGTGCAAAATCAGTCTGTATTGAAAATCAATATTCAAAACCAATCCTTTTCTTGGTGTTCGAAAATCCCACTTTAATTTGACGTTCACCAACGATTGATTGTGCTTAAGGTAAAAATGGTATACTTCCACACAATCTATTTTATTTTAAATACACATCTTCCTGGGATCTGTTTAAACTGTTACCATCTTTTATATATACAGTACGAGGCAAAAAAAAAATGGACGCACCCATAGAGATGAAGATGAACAAAATATAAAGCTTATTACATTTGTATTTACATTTATTAACATGTCTAAGAATTGTTCTGTCTTCGAAAAAGACCAAGTCGGTGCTTTTCATGATCTTTGGCTGTCAAATAGATTGATAGCTGATAAGATTAATCGAAGTGAGTCATGTGTCCACAAGTTAATCAAAAAGAGATATCAATTTGGAACATATAATAAACGTAGCGGATCTGGCTGACCATGAAAATCTACCAACAGGGAAGATAGAAACTTGGTTTTTCAATACAAAAAAAAGATCGATTCGCAACATCACAAGATGTTTCCAAAGCAGCTAGTTTGGTGGTTTCTTCGAGAACTGTCAGACGCAGGCTTAAAGCAAAAGGCATTGTTTCCAAATACATAAAAAAAAAGAAACCTTTTGCATCTAGAAAAAATCGATGTGCACTGTTGGTTTGGTGCAAAGCTCATTTACACGATGTTTACTCATTCCCCTTGCGAGAATGAGATGTGACACAAGGTCGGATTAATGTGGGGGACCCGAGCGCGTACACCTGGACAGGGACAAAAATTCCCCTCAGCCCCCGCAGCCGTCGGTTTCGCTGGCCTCGGTGGGAGCACCGATCCTTCCCTCTGGTGCAATGGGAGGGCGCGGCTCCGGGCAGCTGTTTCCCAGGGCTGGGTACCTCTTCAGTATAATTTTACTCAGTTGCCCCTCTGTCCTTTGACAGAGTAGCCCCTGAGCGCACTTTGTCCAAGGCCAGAGACGCAACTGAGAGATGATAAATAATGCGAATTCCCACCAAGGAGGGAATTACGCTCTAAAGCTCATTTGCACTGGACTAAATCTGACTGGGAAGATGTTGTGTGGAGTGACGAGAGCCTCTTTACTCTTAGATATGGAGGACAAATACGTGTTTGGTGTACCCTTGGTGAAACGAATACACCAGTGACTACTAAAAGCACTGTTAAACACGATAAAAAATCAATGTTCGGGGGGCATTCTCAGCCACAGGAATTGGTAATTTGCACAAAATCAACGGAATCATGAACCGACATCAATGCCACAACATTCAAAGAATTCTGGTATTCCCTTGTCTTGATAAAAATACAAAAATCGACTTTCTATGGGTGCGTCCATTTTTTTTTTTGCCTCGAAATGTATATAACAATTGTGACTATTTTCTTTTATTTCCGTTTATTAATAGTTTACTCGAAATATCCTCGAAAACAAATCAACAAAAACTCTACACAATCGAGTTTGATAGTGAAAAAAAAGAAAAGAAATTAAACATTTATGAATACTGTCTATTTCTGAGATGAGATATTATAACTGTTTAAACTATTTACATTGTTAGGACTGCTGTCGTCATTTATATTGTCATATTCACGACGTTTCGGCCGTTGTGCTTCCCGGCATTCTTCAGGTGATATACGATGGAATTTCGAACCGAACCCTTTATTTAGTGCACAGAGGTAGATTGTTTTAATTCCACGTGCCATGCCTTTTTTTTGGGGGGGGGTATCTCATTTTCAGTTATTTCCCTTTAGAAACTCAATCCTCCAAGATTTTGTTCACCTCTCCAGATATTGAACTCACAACTGTTTGGGTCAAGTTACTTTTGGATTACTTCAAACAAAGCTTTTATCTACATGTGTCCTTGGAAGACATTAGTGAGTCAATTTTGAGATTTATAAACTTAACGTCTCAGCAGACATTTTCTTTTTACCAGAGCTCAAATTCCAACAGCAATAAGTGGATTTGAATTTCTAAAAATATAGATTGTAACGTTGAAATTTAGAATCAAACTCATTATTTCGTAAAACCATAGATTGTTCTCGTTCCACGTGTCATGCCTTTTCTAGATATCTCACTTTCAATTATTTACTTTTAGTAACTGAACTCTCCAAGTTGTTGTTCACTGCTGGCGTAGCCAGATATTGAACTCACAAATGTTTGGGTCAATTAACTTTTGGATTACTTCAAACAACGGTTTTATCTACATGTGTTTTTGGGAGATATCGGTAATTGAATTTTTGAGATTTATAAACATGACGTCTTAGTAGTTAGGTTTTTTTACCTTAGCTCATATTCCAATACCAAGAAGTGGATTTGAATGTGTATGTGGTGGGGGACTAAAGATAAAGTTTGTAACGTTAAAATTTAGAATCAAACTCTTTATTTCGTAAAACCAGATAGATTGTTCTCGTTCCACGTGCCATGGCTTTTCTGAATATCACATTTTCAATTATTTCCCTTTAGTAACAAAGTTTTTGTTATATTACCTGAAGAAGGCCATATAGTAGAACGGCCGAAACGTCATGAATATGACGATATAGATTAGGACAACAGTTCGAAAAATGTAAATCGTATAAGTTATGAATTTTGTTTACACAAAGCTTCTAAAAAATCGCTGTGGAATAGAAAAAAAATATGTCTGTAATTAGAATTTAGTTGGCGCAAGAAAATATAAACGGCTTCATTTGTGATGTTTACGTAAAGATTTAAAAGATTTAAAACCTACGATTTAAATATCTTTTCATCTAAAAGATGAAACAATATTATCTCTGTTAACATATTCAGCATTTAAAAATGCAGCGTCTCAAATTGGTACAGTTATTTACGGGATTAATATACAAAATAATTTCTATTAGTAATAGGAAAACGGAAGCAAATATACATAAGCATTTACTGCCATATAAGAGGATTGATACGACATAGCAATTTTCTTTGTTTCTAACGAAATTTTCCAGTTTCTTAATACTTTGTTTAGTTTCTAGGAAAACATTTTTCATCATTCCAACACGCCTTTGCATTTCTTTATTACGTTTACCGTCATCTGTTAAAACACATTTCAGAGAATTAAAATTCTTTACTTTCGTGATTTTAACATCTCCATTCTTTTTAATGTATCTATCTCGAGTTGAAAAATATACTTTTAAACGTGAATATATATATATATATATATATATATATATATATATATATATATATATATAAGAATTAATCACACATAGAATTAATAAGAAGTATCAATGCGATTATTGGCGACATCTGTCACTAGAAAACATAATATATGCATTAAAATCCTGTTCATCCATAGTGCGAGTTTTGATCCTTGAAGAAAAACTTGTTGTCTGTAGTTTTTCAGTTTATTCGATGTTAAAATGCTAGTACTTACGGACGGTCTACCATCCATCATCAGGCATGTGTTTTTTTCTTATAAAATCAAAAATTGAGACGATATATTTGTATGTGTGATTAATTCTTGTATGTAAATCATATGCTGCCTAATGTTTTATATATATATATATATATATATATATATATATATATATATATATATATGTATATATAAGTGAACATAGTCAACACTTAGAGGCTCTAAGTGTTGACTTCTATGTTCACTTTTATATTTATATTTACATTCGCTCTATCTCTGATATTGAGCACTTTATCCCATAAATATAGCACACCTTAAGACTATATTTCTTCATATATATATATATATATATATATATATATATATATATTTCTTATATGAGGTATTGTAATTATTTACACTATTTACATTGTTCTGACCGTTATCATCATGGTTGTTGTCCTATTCACGATGTTTCGGAAGATATACGCTCCCCCTTCTTCAGGTAATATACTTTGGAATTTCGAACTGAACGCTTTATTTCGTCCAACGGGGTAGATTGTTCTAGTTCCACGTGACATGCCTCTTCGGGATGTCGCGTTTTACAGTTATTTCCCTTTAGTAACTCAACTCTCCAAGTTTGTGTTCCCCTCTACTGATGCCAGGTATTGACCTTGGTGAGTTGGGTTAAAGGGGAATAACAGTAAAATGAGTTGTCCGAAAGAGGCATGTCACATGGAACTGGAACAATCTACTCTGGTTGACGAAATAAAGGGTTCGATTCGAAATTCTAATTATCATTCTAATCATCATTGTTCAGACGATAAAAATATATTCAGAAAATTGATTTTAACTAAATATAAAGATAATTTAAATACAAAGCAACTTCATCGTTGACTTTTAAAATATATTAGCAAAATAAACATTTAGGTAAAGAAAAAGTGAAAGAATTAAAGAACACGCTGAGATGGATAGATAGATAATGAACTGACTGGGTGATAGATAGATAGATAGATAGATAGATAGATAGATAGATAGATAGATAGATAATGAACTGACTGGGTGATAGATAGATAGATAGATAGATAGATAGATAGATAGATATATAGATAGATAGATAATGAACTGACTGGGTGATAGATAGATAGATAGATAGATAGATAGATAGATAGATAGATAGATAGATAGATAGATAGATAGAATAAGATGAGATAGCTAGATAGATGAATAGAAATAAACAGTGTTTAGATAGATAGATAGATAGATAGATAGATAGATAGATAGATAGATAGATAGATAGATAATGAACTGACTGGGTGATAGATAGATAGATAGATAGATAGATAGATAGATAGATAGATAGATAGATAGATAGATAAATAAAAGTAAAGAGTTTGTTTAGACAGACAGACAAAAAGAAAGAATATGAAATACACAAAAAGAATATGATTAGATAGATAGATAGATAGATAGATAGATAGATAGATAGAATCTGATGAGATAAAAAATGATGAGAAAGAAAGAAAGAAAGAAAGAAAGAAAGAAAGAAAGAAAGAAAGAAGCATATGCACAGAGGAATGGTAGATTTATAAATGTGTAAGATAGATCCTGTCAAGAAAAACTGTCTGGCACGAAAGTGATGCAAAAAATCTCAGCCGCAGATTTAACAATTGATTCAATATAATCACTGCAGTTCCTGCCAGTAGAAAACGTGTGACTAAGAAGGCGCAATGTTCAATAAAATGAAGCGTTAGTCTTCCATTCCGATAACGAATACAATATAAGTGATAGATTTACTGGAGTGAGAAAGACGAAAACTTAATAATCATAAATTTTGTTTCTGTCGACTAACATTGTTGTGGTTTTCTTCGGAGTAACTTTGGAGAAGTGATTGTCAACGCCATAGGTAAGAAATATTGACAATTTAATACTTCTGTTTATATTTCCTATTGGGGATCTGTTCCATTTTACTGGGAAGTGAAATTCCAGGCCATATACTACGCGTATGTGTAAAATTACAGATGGAGTACAAAAGAAAAGCCGACACTATGTCTTGATAAAGACACTCAGCAGACGAAACGCTTCGGCTAAATTTTCCTTTTGCTGTTATCCATATCTTTCTTTCTCTCTCTCTCTCTCTCTCTCTCTCTCTATATATATATATATATATATATATATATATATATATAGAGAGAGAGAGAGAGAGAGAGATAAAGATAAGATAAGATAAGCCGGTTTTACCCTGACGATCCGTTTAAGTGAAACTTAGATAGGTTTCCCTGGATCCTTAGGATTATCTTAGGTTTTGATCAACTTAGTGTATTGAGCACTTGACGTAGTTGACTTTTTACTCGTTTTGGGTTTTTTTTTTCTTTGGACTTGGAGCTTGAACACTGGACGATTGTTTTCGCCTTGGTTTAATGTTCTTGGTTCTTTCTTTTTTCCCCCCCTATTTTTCCTCGGGTACGGATTTGTTTTACTGCAAGTTGAGCTATCCGAGGTTTTTCCAAACGTGTACCATATATATAAATGCTTTATTTTAGGATATTACATCGAAAACATGTCAAAATCGCTACACAATTGCAGTCGTGTTTCGATACGCATACAACTTCCATCCCCTTCACGACCCCCCCCCCGCTCTCACTCAGCACAATCTATGTAATATTTTCATTACATCTCGGGAAATAGCAGGTCTTTTCAAAAGTCATTACCACCGGTCAAGATTAAATCCAAGTGGCTGTCCTTAAGAATATTAACCCGGAGTATTTAACTTGAAGTAGAAATCCTTCCCAAGTCTTTGGAAGTTGTCAAATGTAGGCTCGGTTTTCAAGAATACTTGTGACCCCCACCCCTAGAGTATAAACCCATTTCTCTCGTAAGTGTCATTAGCAAAAACTTTGAAGTTATAATCAACAAGAAGGTTGTTGGTTACATTAATAGGAACAACCTCTTCGTTTTCTACTCGCGTTAGAATCCAAAAGTGTCTCCCCGTACTCGTAGAAAATAAAGTATTTTCTACCCTAAAAACTCTTTTCTCACAGACGAATCGTCCTAAGCCTCTCGCTGCATTCTCTTTGCATGGTGAGTGTCCAGATGAAGTACATTCCTTAGTTTCACTAATTCTAGCCTTCATGCCACGCCCATTGTAGCAAACCGCTCTATACCCTTCCATATACCATTGGTGAGTTGTAAGTTACAATCGACCTGCTTCTTCCCACGAACTACTCTCTTGTGGAACCGACTCCCAAGAATATACTTCCCCGTTCATTACAATCTTATTCTATAACCCTCTACCTCGAGTTGCCCTCAGGCCTTGTATAGGGCGAACCTCACTGTAAACAAGTATTTATCTCAGTTTGAGGTCTGATTTTACCGAAAGTGTTTACAATACAAAATGTTCTTTTAATCCTACCTAATACATCGCATCACATTCCTCAGATGCGGATCAGCATTTGTAGTCATGGTTAACAGTAGCTCTTTTTATTTTCACACACAATTATTTCGCGTCGTATTGATGTAAACAAACCATTTTTCATCGCCTTTTGAACAGTGAATCAAAGAAATGCGTTCCATTAATTACTCGAATCGTGTGACTGATTACTTTCAAGCGACCTTTCGATTTGTCATCATCGACAACTTTGGACCTGCTGGAACATTTATGGCCTTCTTGATCAAAAATTTCATTTCTGAGAAGATTTTTTTTTAAGAATATCAATACCGTATTGCGTTATTTTTTGCCGATAAGAATTTTACTATAGTTTTGAATGAATAGAATGTGTATTGTTTGTAAAAAAAAGAATCAGTTTTTTGATCAGGTTTCAGTGTCGCATTTTTGTAAAGAGGGTTTTTATCACCTGAAATTTTTTTTTCAAAAATGTGTTGCTGGTAATATGTTTTTTTCAAAAACTTTTGATGGAAATCTAACTATAAAAATCTATTTTTATATTTTCATATTGTTTTGAGCCCGGTTTGGGGGCTGACTATTTCTCCATAACTGGAATCCTAAAAGGTGTTACCACCCAGGGTCAGGATGAACAAGGGAACAACAGCAATCAAGAGGAGGACGTTTTGAGAACAGTACTTTTACCTATGACACCTTCTCAATATATATATATATATATAAATATATATATAATTCTATATCAATTTTTGGACGTCTGTCAAAGTTAAATTTCTAATTCCGGCATGAACTCACTCTATATACCAGGGTTGAATAAGACTGACGTAATTTTCGTTGGTTGAAATAGATCTACCACCCCCCATATGAGGTCATTTGGGATTTTGTCGTGTAATACTATTTATTGCCTCTGTTATAATAAATACATTGAACTCTTTTTGTGGATCAGTTTTAATATTTTATATTACTAGGATCCACTTGGATTATATACCAACGGATTTATTACCTCAACTATATATTATATATATATATATATATATATATATATATATATATATATATATATATATATATATATATATATGTATGTATGGGGAGAGAGATTTTCTCTCAAGTCATTTCGAAAATCCTTACTTTTGGCTTTCTGGTTATAATAAGGCAATCTAATTTATTGACCTTCTTCAAAAATCAAAATTCATTTTCTTTTCACATGGTCTTTCATCCCGGTATGAACAAATATATATATATATATATATACATGAATTATTCACACAAAAACTAATGCAAAGGTTAATGATTTAAATGGCGAGACATCCATCATCGAAAACAATTCAAATAATATACAAAAACCTCCGTATCCGTTATGAATGAAATGATCCTTGTTTATATGAATTTCTGCCGTATTAGTTCTTATTTTACTACAAGCTTTCGTCTGTTCCTACAGACATCTTCAGGTATAGAATAGATGTTGTTCTTGTTTTTTTCTCTTAGTAATAAAGAGGACAACGAAAATATATGTATTGTTGTATCCGAAAATGCTATTGAAAATGAGTTATTGTTTTTGAACGCGCAAAAGCAACGCTGAGTTTGATTTTAAATTTTTTTAAAGGTTGTGCGTTCATATAAAATATGGTGATGAACAAATTTTTTACTGGTAAATTTTTCTGTCAAAGTGGCATGAACTATATTGTTCAATAATTACAGTAATGTCACACTTATTATCCAAAAGTCGCACTTGGATCAGTTTTTTAAATTACGATAAACGTGCAATCAATTTACAAATACATGAATTATTCACACAAAAACTAATGCAAAGGTTAATGATTTAAATGGACCAAATAATTGGAACAGTTGCAAAATCCACTCCTATATTTCAAAAACCTATTATATTAAGAACTTTAACTAAAACTTCGTAATTGCAGGTTATCTATATTGTAAATACGTTTATTTATCTAATATACTGTCTTTGTCTTATTTATTTTTAGAATTTAGTAAAATTTAAGCTAAATGCGTGACCTCTCCGAATTCGAAAATGGGCAAATTGTTGGAGCTCGCATGGCAGGAACCTCGATCACTAAGGTTGCTGAAGTGTTTGGTTTTTCAAGAGCTAGCATATCAAGAACACTGATGCAATTCGAGAAACAGGGAAAGACCTCTAGCAACAGCAGAAATTCGGGCCGGACTTGCAAAGTTACTGACAGAGACTGACGTGCGTTGAAACGCAATGTGGTAAAAAATCATCGAACAAATGCGGCCAAAGTGACTGCTGAGTTGAATAACCATCTGAATAGTTCAGTTTCTACTAAAACTGTTCACTCTAAGTTCCATAAGGCTGCATATCATGGAAGAGCCGCTGTGAGGAAACCTCTTCTTTCCACTCGCAACATTCAAAAGAGGTTGAAGTGGTGCAGAGATCACAATGCCTGGTCTGCAGACCAATGAAAGCAAGTCATATTCTCAAACAAGTCCAGTTTTTCTCTTTTCCCAACTTCAGGGCGAGTTTATGTGTGGAGGCAGCCTAAAGAAGCTTACAACCCTGACTGCCTTCTTCCAACAGTGAAGCATGGAGGTGAATCAGTGAGAGTTTCGCCGCTATATCATGGAAATATCTGTCCAGTAGTTGCCCTGTATGGTAGAATCAACAGCAAAGATTACCTGAACATTTTGGGAGATCATGTTCATCCAATGGCCAAGACTTTATTCCCTGATGGTGACTGCATCTTCTAAGATGATAATGCTCCAATACATACCGCTCGAGTGGTTAAGAATTGGTATGAAGAGCATGAAAGTGAACTAGAACACATGGAGTGGCCTCCACAATCTCAAGATATCAGTATTTTTTTAACATTTGTGGTTCATTTTGGAGCAACAAGTTAGGGGCCGCTATCCTCCACCGTCGTGTCGTAAAGAGCTGGAGAAGGTTTTAATGGAAGAATGACTGAAAATTCCTCTGGATGAAGTCAGGAAGCTGTATGATTCCATTCCTAGACGTATTAAAGCTGTCTGTTAGACTAAACTCCATATTAAATAAATTTTCTTTGGATTTACAAGTGTTCTAATTATTTTGTCCAACCCCTGTATATATATAAGTGAACTTTGTAGCTAACACTCAGAGGCGACAGAAAGTTTTATGCTAAGCGCAATCATCAGGCCATTATGGCGTTTAGCATGAAACAGTCTGTCGCCTCTGATTGTTGACATCAATGTTTGCTTGTATCTTTACATACGCTCTGTTTCTGATAATGAGCACTTTATCCCCCAAATATATCATACCTTAAAACTATATTTCTTGATTCATATAGAAAGACGAATTGAAATGTCACCTTTTAGAATATGAATATACGTCAAGAATTCCAGACACGTGTGAAATAAAATCACTGGTTCAACCACATATATATGCGTACCATATTCATATTTCTATGATTTCCCGTATGCATAATGATATCTAACGCTTTTCATAGACAACTCAATATACAATGAAAGTCGTATCTATCACTATCTATTGACGTATCTGTAATCAGTTCACGACTGTCAGATTATTAGTACTCGAGGCTTTCTGTTCATTTAAGCTACTCCGAGTAAATACTTCCCAAGCTATTAATGTCATTGTACAGGTAGAAAGAAAATAGGGACAAGGATTGTGACATTACAAATAATTAAATGAATATTATAGCTGTTATATTGAGTTAAAGATAGTTTGCCTGTCCGGATTTCAATTAGGCCCAGGCATAAAACTCACCTTCAGAAATGAAACAGACAACTTGATGAAGTTCTAAGCAAGAAAGTTGAGAGAGGCACCGGGACACTCACACATACGCAAACGCACACATACAAACGCACACAGATTTATAAATAAGAATAGACACACACACACACACATACATATATATATATATATATATATATATATATATATATATATATATATATATATATATATATATATATATATATATAATAATAATAATAATAATAAAAAAGGCTTAAACACTAATATTCCATGGTCATAATTTATTCCATTGGAATCGTAAATACGATCCAATTCATCAGACCTACAAATTCAAAAAGAAAACAGAAAAAACAACTCCGGAAATACAAAATAGAATTTAGAGAGAGTGTAAGTATGAGAGTGTGGGACGAATGTTAGAGATAAACAGAGGGAATTTTTATACATGTATGTGTATGCACCTATGTATATATATATTTATATATTTTGCATATGTATGTGTATATTTACCACTAATATTATCAATATCTATCTATCTATCTTTATATATATATATTTTCGATTGTGGCGTTTTTTGAAAATTCAAGTCCAATCGAGAGCTCCAACAAACATCCTGGATCTGAGGACAATAGGCGAATAAGAAAGGAACAAAATACCAACTAAAATTCTCAAATCATTAATTGAGAATGACAAGAAGAGGTTGGTTGCTGGAGAAATGAATAATGGCTATTCTATAAAGTTTTAAATGAAGATTATGTATTCTTTTTTGTATTGTACGAATATTTTTCACCCATTAAAATGGATAAATGGGATTTATTTCTATTAAATCATTTTTTCTGTTTTCTATGCACAGTCAATTATATGAAAATTATATTTATTCATTTGTCGTAAATACGATAAATAAAAAATATGTGTACAAATAATTGTTTGTATATATATATATATATATATATATATATATATATATATATATATATATATATATATATATATATGTAAGTTGAGGACGAATAGAGTAAAATTACAACGTTAGTAACATTTAATTTAAAAAGGGCTCAATACAAAGTAGAGCAATATTATTTATTTTAGGATATTACACTAAAAATTACAGTCGTGTTTCTATGCGTATCAATGCATCTCATCAGGCGATTGTAAATTACTGGCGAGTGGACGATTCATTTAGATTAAAAACAAAATACAACCTATTTTTAAGAAAAAATAAAAAAGAATAAGGTTTATGGGCTTTACTCCAGTCAACCAGTCAAACATGACCTACGCTAAATTTAAACGAAGAAAGCAAAAATTTAAAAAAAATATTTTTTATAAATAGGTCATGACCCGTAGATTGACAGCTAATTGCAGCCAGATATAATCTAAAGCGGATGCAAATGGTTATATAAATTATACAAACCAGAAAATGCTGTTTCCAAAGCAATCAAAATGGGGTGGAGAGGCAATTTAAAATGCTAAACAATTGTATGCTTTGCGAATTTCCTAGAGAATTTTTTTATATCTGATAAACTAAATAACTTATTTAAGAAACTAGTAAATATTTTATACGTATAGAATTAAATGGTAAATGAATATGCAATTGTTGAATAAAGATGTTGATAACAATGACCAATCAATATAAAATGGGAAAAATACAAACCAAATACCAATACATCCGTATACTACCAGGAGATTAATTATAATTACAAAGTATATTAAACCAAATTAATCTTAAAAATAGAAAGCCATATATGGTGCAACGCAGTGCAACTAAAATATAAGAAAAAACATAATAAAATTCCAAAGTTTAACTAAATTGTTATTTTAAATTTAAACTATATTTACAATTTACTATTGATTCATTTCTTTGATTTAATAGGGAATTTTTATTGACTCTGATAATTTCCACTTTTTCATGTAAGCAAAGGCAACTGTGTTCACATAACGATCTACATGTCCTTGGCGTTTTTAAAATTTTCCATTTCATCTTAGGTGTCTTATTATCATATTTTAAAGTCATAAATATTTAGAAAGTGATGTATTATTTCTGTAAGTACTATTGGTGAAGGTCAGGTTATGTTGATACCTCCTAGTCTTGAAAGAAATGTTAGTACTGCCAATATAGGTTTCTGTATTACGGTGATAGTCCAAAGATAAACAAGAGATTTAGTTAAACATTTGTTTGGTGATGAGCATTGGTCAGAATTCCTACAATTACATTGGCCAGTATCATTAATAATATTTTTCTTGGAACGTATAATATGATTCAGTTTATTAAATTGGTTTAAAATGTTATTGATGTGTAACTTTATAATCTTCTCAAGATTAATGGTGCAGCTATAACTTAGTTTTAATGTATTTCTGATAAATGTTATACTGAGAAGGTTACTTTTAGGAAAATGTATATCAATCAATTGGAAAAACTTATGACATAACTTAGTATTGACTAACTGATTAAATGGAGGTGTGTACCAAATGATCTTCCTACTTCGATTTCTTTTTTTACAACTATCATTGTATTTTCTAAACTTGAGTTCAGCGTACTTATACCCACTATTCTTTAAAACTTTATTATACACACCACTATATTTATCAAACACATCTGTTTCTACCATAAGACCATCATCTCTGTATAACCCTATACTATCAACGTGAACATCTTCATAGGCAGTAGGGTTATATAAGATAAATCAACCCACCAGATCAAATGATTCTATAGAATCTAATGATCCCATTGAAATATCATAGTAATCATATGAGTTTTTAACCCACAATACTTTTTTGCGGATGAGGTAGTATTTTGTTATAATCTAAATAAATCGTTCACTCACCAGTAACTTACAATCGCCTGATCAGATACCTTGATACGCATCGAAACACGACTGCAATTGTGTAGCGATTTTGTCATGTTTTCGGTGTAATATCCTAATATATATATATATATATATATATATATATATATATATTAGTGGTCAATATATATATATATATATATATATATATATATATATATATATTCCCAAGAGGATAGAATCCAGGTAGAACTCAATGTCCAGGACAGAGTAAGAATCTAATATGAAATGCTCAAACACTAATATTCCATGGTTATAATTTATTACATTGGAATCATAATCACTATCCAATTCATCAGACCTACAAATTCAGAAAAAAAAATTGGAAAATATAACTCCGGGTATAAAAAATAAAATTTGAGTGGGAGTTTATGTGTGGGAGTGAGAAACAAGTGTGAGAGGGAAATGTATGATAGCTTTAGAGAGAGGGTGTAATAGAAGAAAGAAGAACAGGAAGGCCTAAAGGTGAAGGTGGGGATTAAAATATAACAGAAAGAAGTTTTAAAGACAGGATTTAAATAACGGTTTAAATAAGGGAGATACAGATAAATAGGAATTATTTTCAGATGCATAAATCACTACCGATTTGCTGACCTAAAATTAAAATTAAAAAACAGACACCGGAAACGTGTGGATACATTTGTGGTGACACTATGCACAATAAAAAAACGATATGATCTAAACTTAAAATCCAGTCAATTCATACTGCCGATGTATATGTGAAAATTTTCCGTCAGCTTTGCATTACTAACCTTATGTATACAAGAAAAGGGAAGGTGAGAGAGAAGCAAAAAAAAAGAAAAAGGGATGCAAACTATATATATATATATATATATATATATATATATATATATATATATATATATATATACCTTAAAAGACAGTAAAGCATTTAAGCTAGATCCTGCGGGAGGCTTGTTCGGTAGTTTGAGAGTGCCTAATTCTTTGCATATTCTCTACGTTGGAAGTCTTATGGCTGTCGTTTGACCTAGTTTCTCATTTCCACGGAGCTTTCTTTTCCTCGCTGCAGTCTTGGCTTTTTTTATTATAATCTTCTCCTCTCTTGGCGGAGATATCTGTTTGAGAGTCATACTTTTGGCTTATACGATAGATATCAATAAACTACATAAGAATTCAAAATTACATTAATATTTAAGCTTGTCGTTTAACAGTTCAACGATAATTTTTCTGTCACCACGTAATTTCAAAACACTTTGATGTACGTAGGTCCTTACTTTCCGTACAAATATTTATTTTTTATTTCATGGGTGACTTTCGTTGGATTTCACGAGTAATTTCAATTATTCCCAAACTTATTTCCAAGTTATTAAAATTGTTATCGTACAAAAACATTCGTCGTGAAAAACGCGTAAAAATCAACGAAAACAATCGCAACAATGAAAGCTTGGGAAGACAACATTTCAGGGTTGCGGGTCTGGATCCGGACAGGAAAGTTTTTAATTTGCTCACGGAGTCGGTCTGATTCCAAAATAGTTTGATATGTTGGGACAAGTGAAATTGAAAATGTGTGACACACTGACATTCGTATTTATTTATACACATGTATAGACTTGTATTGATAGATATATTTGAATAAACTGTGATAGATAGATAGATAGATAGATAGATAGATAAAGAAGACTTGGTTAGATAGATAGATAGATAGATAGATAGATAGATAGATAGATCCTAACAAAATTAGGAACAGCGAGTGGAAAATTATTAGATCATGGCAAATTGTGAATATTTGAAAATGAATCATTGATAAATTGTTCCGAAAGAAAAAAATCATTTCTCAAACACTAAAAATAATGGAAAAAGATGTCTTTTCTCACATCATAAATACCATTTTGTTTTACCTTTTTTTTATATTACATTCGCAGCAACAACACTAAAACTATAATTTTCCTTGTGCTGCAATATACAAGAAAATCACTTTTCCTCACAATTACACGACGATTTCTCATTTGGGTCCAGCATTATTTAAGAACTGTAAATCTTTCAGAAGTCATTTTGTCTAATGTTCTCCGCTGTATAAAACCCACATAAAGTGATGAATTCTCGTGACAGTTATATTAGCAGAGTGACAAGAGAAAATACACTGATTTCGTTTTGTGAACGTCAAAACTCTTCCTACTAAATGCAAGTGAAGGGAAGAAATTGGTGTTTTCAGAAAGAAAACAAGGGATTAACGCTTTTCAGATAAGCATGTATTATATAAGGTTTTAAGTAAAAAACCGAAAAGCATATAGATAATTATTTACATATTATGTCCATCATCGAATTTTGGTTTTCGGCAGATTTTTCGAATGTCTTCAGAATAATATTTTTGGATTCATCGACGTTTGGGATTTAATCTGAACTTATTCTCTTCAGATGTTTTTACAATTAAATAAAGAATTTTATTAAAATAATGTGTTACGAGTTATGAGAATACACACTGGAATCTTCAACTGATATGCTTCTTTTTTATATGCCAGGTGTTGTTCATGATGACGGTCGTCTTTGAGTAGAGAATCCAGAGGTTAGCAGTGAATATTTCGAAGACAATAGGGAAGCGTAGTTCAGGTTAGCAGTGGATATCCCGGTAAAGTAGCAGAGCGTAGTTCAGTAGTTCTTCCTTCTGTTCCTCTTCGCCTCGCAAGCTGGCACTGGACATTCGGATAGAGTAAACAAAATGGCCGCCTTTATACACGACGGATTGAATATTCTACGTCTTCTGACTGGTTAACCTTCTATTGGTGGACTATAAAGTGAGTCAAGTCATTTGGGCTAGCTCACTAGTATATATATATATATATATATATATATATATATATATATATATGTATATAAACAAAAAACTGCAACACCATGTCCTTCTCTTCCTTCTTTCCCTTGCAGTTCTCAACAAGTTCCTTACCTCTGTTTCCTCCCCCAGACAACGTTTTGTCATCTATTTGCTTAAGTCCGTCGGGTATGCCACGCGTTGTTTTCCCTTGTCTCTCTTTCCCTCTATTCGACCCGTGAGTATCAGATTCTCCAAGCCCCACTTCTTCATTATGTGTCCTAGAAACCTCAGCTGCCTCTTCCTGATATTAAGTTTAAGCCTCCTCTGTGTTTGCAACCTCTCCAAGATATCATCGTTATTCACACGCTCGGTCCATGATATCCTCAACATCCTTCTGTAGAACCACATTTCTGTCGTCTCGAGTCTCTTCTTTATCTTTGAGGAAATCGTCCAACATTTAATTACCCGATAAAAACGTATGAAAGAGTACGCAAACACACACAAACATATATACATATATATCACTCTAAACGATATTTTTTTATTATTTAAGTAGACGCTCCGTTTATTTATTAAACAATATATTTATTTATTTTCACTTAGCGGCCTGAATGTTCGAGAAATCATATTGAAGAAAAAATTGCGCTCTTAGGCAGGAATCGAATCTGCGTCTCCGATTGCAGTGGGAAATCCATTTAGCCAGCTACGCCTTAAAGCTTGGCCACGAAGAACAGTCAATCAGGCAAAGTCAATTTCATGAGTTCAATCGAAATTTCTCCTTTCATAGGTCTCTCGAAGTTTTTCATATGCACGTTGTTTACGTTTGTTTCAACGAGAATTTTAGAATTAATTTTTTATTATTCGACTCGACTATTTATGAATTCTGGGCAATAATGTATTATGGGTAGAAGGCCTATTGTATTATCTCGACGGTTCTTTTCGTGGCCGGTAACGGTTATATTTCAAATTATTTTAGAGGCTACTGAGTAGGAGTAATTGTGTATCCAAATGTGGTTATTTATAGCTATTTTGTCGTTTCGTTTGTTAACTTTTTACGCATTATTTATCATTGAGTAAATAATTATTTGATGTTGTGCGTATGGACAAGCAATTAATTCAGATTTTATGAAACACTTAAAGAATTTTAAAAACTTTTATCAAAATGAACAAGGCAGCATAATCAGGTCATTTATTGCAATATATTTCATCAACCCGGATTTTACCCAGGACGCCGAATGTAGTTTATCGTCTTACCCTGGACGACGGATGTAGTTTATCGTCTTACCCAGGACAGTGGTTGTAGTTTATCGTCTTACCCAGGACGACGGTTGTAGTTTATCGTCTTACCCTGGACGACGGTTGTAGTTTATCGTCTTACCCAGGACGACGGTTGTAGTTTATCGTCTTACCCAGGACGCCGGATGTAGTTTATTATCTTACGGAGGATGCCGGTTGTAGTTTATCGTCATACCCGGGACTCGGCGAGGTTAGATCTATAATGGGTTCTTTTCAGCCCGATCTGAGAATTAGAAATTCTAGGCATACCAATATAAACATCCGAAATGATTCTAACCTACAGATAAATGCCAGATCTTCATAGCGGAATTCTGCGTCGTTGAGGACGCGAGATCTGGCCAAAATAATTTTCCGTTCATCAAGCGTAATAATTCCCGGAATGGGAGATCACCTCAGCTTGCGATAATGCATAAGATAACTGATTCGCCAGTCCACACCAGGACCGGATACCCGTGATATTTGTGGACGTAGGAAAGTGAAGGATGGCCTCAGTCATTTTCTTTGATGGTTTCACACCAGAGGCGATTATTAAGGATCCGGGAAGCTCCACCTAATTCTTTGCGAAATGGAATTCGTCAGGGTTAAACAAAACCCCTTGTTTCACACAGTGGGTTATATATTCCATTGTGTGCTAGAACGAGGAGTCTATGGAATCGTCCTAAATGGGGCTATCGTCTATACAACGATTTTTTTTTCAAGTTTTTTGCTTCAAGTTTCCTCTTTATTGTAAATTAATCACAACGACAATGAAAGAAATGGCAAAGTTCAGAAAGACAGAAATTGCATTTAAATCTTTGAAGATTGCAGGTTGAAGTTGTAAAATAATTACAACGGTAATTCCAAATTACTTTATTCTCGTACTAACGAGATACAAACACCAAAATTCCCTTAACCCTTGGGTTCTACTCTATGTGCCCACTCCCTTCTCTCATCACAGGACGAATTGTTCTTGTTTGTTTTTTATTTTTTTATGATGGACGTTTGTGACGCGATAAGAGTTCCGTTTCTCTGAAGGACGATATAGTTTCCTTTTGTAGTTGCATGAGTTTGGCAATCAAATCGAGGGTCCCGCCTGGTGCAGATGACATTTCTTATTTTGTGAAGATAGATCCATCCATGTATTCAGTAGATCCTGTCCACAGCGCCATGTAAAATAAACACAAGGGCATTGGTCGAAGTAATTTTCAATTACTTTATTTTCATACCAAAGAGATACAAATACAAAAATATATCTGGCCCCTGGCCTCTAAGCTGTTTATACAACACTAGGAGAGGCAACATATGTTAAAGTCTCCCATTATCAAATGCGCCCTTCCATTTCTAGATTATAAATGATATTCATTCATTCCTTAGAAATACGAAAATGAATTTAGCAGATCCTAGCGCGAAATGTATATTTCTTAAAATAAGAATTCAACCATTCTTAGCTGCGAAGTCTTTAATGGTGGATCAGTCTGAAAAACATAAAACATAAAAGCGGTTTTCTTAATATAAGGATTCGATTCTTATCGAAAAGGCATATTTTCTTTATTATGATCGCAAGGCCCAAAACGATAGACGTGGATTTAAAAAAATTCAGAAAAGGCTATTTTGCCGGTTATTTTCACCATCAATTGTTAAAACATGTTTATCACCAATTATTAAAAGAAATATAGAAAGTTCTGAATATTTTAAACAGTTCAGGCATAAGATCAGCAAATTCAAAACTTGCCCTTCGGTATGTTTCTCTTGACAATACACTTCAGGTGCACTCACTGAAGACAACAGTCACAGAACATAGAATCCATATTTTTCAAGTCCTTCCTATATAACTCATATAACCACAGCGCTGACGATCTTAAATCTAATATCTTCTTAGTTCTAAAACACCATTTATATTTTCCGTCAAAATATCTTTGGTGTCTATTTTATTGAGACCATCAAAATAGCCTATTCGTTAGAAAAAAACAAAACAAAAAGGTAAAAAAAGCAGGGATAGACTTACTCAACCGTGTCTACACTAACAAAAACATTTAGAATAATTTAAAAATAATAAATTAAATAATTTAAATTAGAAATTAGAAATAAATTACAAAAAACACAAGTTAGTACACCAACACACTTTTTTTCCTTTCAAATATTTAACGATTTAAGGTCAGTTATTTTGAATTAAATTTTATTACGACGAAGAAATTAAAATATGCCATACGCGGATTTCTCTATTGTTGTATTAATAATAATAATAGTAATAATGATAGTAATGGTAGTAATAATAATAATATTAATAGTAATAATAATAGTAGTAGCAGTAATAATAGTAATAATAATAGTAATAATAATAATAATAGTAATAATAATAGTAATAATAACAGTAACAATAGTAATAACAATAATATAGTAATAATAAAAGTAGTAATTGTAATAACGGTAATAATATTAATAATAATAGTAGTAATATTACTAAGACTACTACTAATAATAGTAGTAGTAATAGTAGTAATTAAAAATAGTAATAATAATATTAATAATAAAACGAAAGGAAAAATACTTGCCTATTAATTTCTCAGCAGACTGCAACATAGCAACCAACGAATTTGAAAAACTATCGAAGTATAAACGCCTGCAAATCGAAATGTGGAAATTGAAAACACGCATAATACCAGTCATAGTAGGTGCGCTTGGAATGATAAAAAAAGAATACAACAACACATTAAAAAAATCCCTGGAAATCCCAACTTCAGAGAAATACAAAAAAAAACCTTCTTGATAAGTACCATCCACACACTAAGAAGAACTTTGTCCATGTAGCTCTAGTGTTGTTATGGTAGTTAGAAAAACAAATCATAAAATGTAGACATAACAACACACCACTTAGGTCTTCCCGGAAACTTGGTAGGTAGTGTAACCATCGCAGAAATCAAAATATAATAATAATAATAATAATAATAATAATAATAATAATAATTTTAATAAAAACAACAACAGCTATGGCTATAAAAAATTCATATATTTCTTGAGGAATTTTATTGTAGAAAATATAATCTCATTCGTTCAATAGAAAATTATTTCTTTAAAAAGCAGCAGAAAATTACAATCTTACCGCGTCCTTGAAAGAATTCTGGAGTTTTTTTTTTGTGATTGATTTAATTTTCCTGCTATCTATACATTGATTACGATGTTTTCAATTGTTTGATGATGCTGCCTTTTATAAAGATTCTTCTAGAAAAGAAAGAAGAAATAAAATATCGTATGAGTACTTATCGAAAAGATGTGATGGCAGAAACCTTGAAATTCGTTTAGAAGCTAAAACCCCAGCTATAATTCAGAGCGAGTGAGTGCACTGACTGCAAGGGAAAACATTCGGGCAATTGAGAAGTGAAAATTATGGAATAATTTCAGGAGATACTTACAAATAGAAAGATAAATGGAGAGAATTATTCGAATGCAGAGGCTTTTTAACGAATACAAACATCAATTTAGAAACACGAAAATATACCCTTAAACATATATACTGTATATGCACATTCACACACTCATTTACAAACAGGGAAAGACACATACAAATATATATATCTTTATGTCTGCTTGTGTACATATATATCTTTGTGTGTATACACACATACATATATCTATACGCACACACACATATATATATATATATATATATATATACAGACAGAAACACAGATACACACATATATATATACACAGACACACACACATATGTGTGTGTGTACAACATACATATATAGTTTCTTTTTTTGCTCTTAAAACGAATAACTTATTTTCATGGTGTCCCTATGAAATAAATTATGAAAGTTAAACAAATTATCTAAAAATAAGTTTTTTTTTTAGTTGCATTAAAATTATATATATATATATATATATATATATATTCATTTGTATGAATATATATATATATATATATATATATATATATAATTTGTATGAATATGTTTTGTGACCCTGGGTTTCCCGCTTTTGCGATCATCAGACAATATGTTAGCTCTATCACTGTTCTTGAGCACGTTCCAATAAGTCCCGCACACACACTCAGACACACTCATACATATATATATACACACACACACACACACATATATATATATATATATATATATATATCGCAGATAAGAGAAAGCAAGATGGAGTAAGAATCTATAGTTCGTAGCATTTACTTTTAAAAGTGCTCAATGCAAAGTAGGGGAACATATTATTATCATATTTTATTATGATTGATTACAATACCAGCATCTTAAATCTCTACAAAAAAAGTTTCACATTTCTGAATTATAATGGTCTTTCATCAGGCACTTGCAAGTTATCTATCATCGCCCGAAGAAGGACCATTATAGTTCTGAAACGTGGAAGTTTTTTGTAGTGATGTAATATGTTTGTATTTTAATCTATTATAATAAAAATATCATAATATATATATATATATATATATATATATATATATATATATATATATATATATATATATATATATATATTCATTATAGAGTAAATATTAATTTCAAATAGATAAAATTCAATAATCCATATGATATATGACCATTTAGTCCAGAACCCAATAACTTTTTAAATATTTTAGAAGTTTTTTTGGGGTTTTTTTTTCGGTTATGCCTTCATAATTTGTTTCACTGCTACTTTTTCTTTATATATTTATCGGCATTGCATTTTTGGAAATATCTTCATTTTTTTTTTTTTTTGTCACTCTTAACTTTACTGAAATATATATAACCTGCTTAAATTCAATGTAAGTGCAGGCATCTAAGTCTATCAAATATTTTGCAAGTCTTCCTTTACATTATATATAAATATATATATATATATATATATGTTTGTGTGTGTGTGTGTGTGTGTGTGTGTGTGCGCGCGCATGCGTGTCGACGGTCGCTCGTGAATGTCCGGAATGTATCCAGCCATTTTTTAATATCGCAAAAATAAAAAAAAAAATCATTGTTTGCGCGCCTGCTGGAACTTGGCAACCGTTCAAGAGGAACATTACTACGCATGCATCCTGAGGGAATTACTAAAACCGCAATGGGACATGACTGGAGGAATCCGTGAGCTTGCGGGGTCGTCGCATTCAAAATGGCCGAACATCTCGTACAGGGATTTTGGAGAAGCCGTGGTTGAAGCCAATGGCGATTTTATTGAATAAATTTATTCTTTTGTATTTCAAGATATGTTTGCATAATTTTGGTAAATAAATCTGTTAAATAAATAAGATGTCAGTTATTTTCATTTCTGCGTAATTTAGAAGACAATTTATCCATCGCACCCTGTAGATAGATAGATAGATAGATAGATAGATAGATAGATAGATAGATAATTTAAGTGACAAATTTAAGAACTAGCAATGCCAGCTGAAATATTTTGATGGCATGATAAAAAGAAAAAGCATGAAATTATCGCATTTCCAGATTTGGAACTGTGCCAATTTCTGTGGTTATTATCAGAGAAAAATTGAACATTTTCATAAAGAACTCTAACTGACCCAATCTTTTTCAACGGGTTATCAGTGATTGATTGGTTACAATTTATTACACCAATGCGAAATACCATAATAATAATAATACGGATATGCTACAAGACAGACAGAAGGAATATAAATGTGCAGTTTAGGTATATATTTGTTTACAAACGCCTTGGTTCCAAAATAAATTTACTAAAGCAATTATATCCGTATTTCTCTCTAGAGTTTCTCGACCTTTTTAACCTTCTGGTACCCTTAAAATATTTTTCATGTCAGGAAACTCCTTCATAAATCTTTTATCGTAGTTCCCATTATAAACACAATATATGGGCCCTGCGCATGCGTTCTTAACTCGTGTCAGTCAATGATGCATGGAACCACTACGTACAGATCCTGTCTACGACACAGTGAAGTCTGGTTCACAATTACGTCATAGAGATATCGCTGAAGACATTCCCTATGATTATTATCATTTTAAAACGTATAAGAGGTTAGAAAGATTATTATAATAAACAAGGATTTCCCAACAATATGACCAAGATATAATTTAAGAAAAAAATAATCAGGAAATGACTTAATAGAAGTAGACCCCCCCACGCCCAACAAAACAATGTCATTGGAACCTCGACTTCACTCACTTTCCCACCACCATAACATAACTCCCCGGCGTGTTTTCCACTTTCATGATAATTATTCTGCTAAGACAACTTCTTTTGTAATTTACGAATTTATACACAGTATTAGATTAGCAGCAAAATCTAATCCTTTTACACTTGAAATGGCTACATGTAACCATAAGTTCTATGCTAACAGTTTCTTTTCTTGTACGTCTCCTGTGGAACTCACTTCCGGTTTCTTGTTCTCGTTCTTCAAAAATTTAAATGCAATGTCAATAGTTATCATCTTAATTACTGTTCTTTTATTGTTCTGTATCCTTAATTATTTTTTTCATATTCTTCAGTGTGTGTGTTTGTGTGTTAGTATAGTTATATGTGAATGTTATTAGTTTTAGTTATTAACCCAACTATCCAATTTCCAGCCTCCCAATAGTTTCAGATAATAAAATATTAGCTACAAATACCAAAGATAAAATTTAAGAGATCAAGAAATTACCATTAATAGAAGTAGACCCCCAACAAAACATAGTTTTACTTACTTGAATTGTAGAAAACTATTATGCAATTATGTAATACTTACATAGTCTGTCCGACACAGGGTGTCTGCTCTTGTCCGACACAATAATGTTTGGAATTCTTTCTTGGATGTGTCTCCATCAATTTTGAAAGCGTACCAAACATTCTTGTCACCATTATTGCAGCAAAGACCAAATGCATTCTGACAAACTGAAAAATAAAAACATCATCAATTCTCAGTTCAGTATCTATGCTGATGACACAAACAAATATTTACTCTTGTGTTAATGGTAAGCCTGATTGGTTCAATTAAGTCATATTGTCAACTGATGCTAATTTACAGGAAAGTAACTCGTTACATCTTCTCAGACTAATGTTTTTAGCTTAAATGAAGTGGAAAGATTATATTAAATCAGTTGCTAGAGAAGTTGGTTCACTGTGTCATGATAGACAATTTTTCTTGTAAGAATCTATCTTACACATAAGTCTACCATTCATCCATGTATTGAATATTGCTGACACATCTGGTCTGGTGCTTCTGCTATATATTTAAAGATTCTTGATAAAATACGTAGAAAAATCTGCAATGTTGTTGGAATCTCGACTTCAGTCACTTTCCCACTACCGTAACGTAACTTCCCATAAGCCTTTTCTATTTTCACAAAAATTATTCTGATAAGACTTCTTCTTTTGTAATTTACGAATTTATACACAGTATTAGATTAGCAGCAAAATCTGATCATTTTACACTTGTAATGGTTACATGTAACTGTAAGTTCTATGCTAACACTTTATTTTCTTGTACGTCTCTCTTGTGGAACTCACTTTCCAACAATTTTGACCTTCAAAAATTTAATTTTCAGTCGCTATCTTCTGTTTCCTTAATTCCTGCTCTATTAGTGGCTTCTCTTCCTAATATTTTTTTCTTTATCTGATTTTCATTCACACTCAGTAACCTGTGGCTTTATTGCCTTGCTTGCGATGAACCGATTAAAATATATAATATTGATATATTTCTTGACTAGCGTTTCTTTTATTTTAGAATTTTTCATTTAATACAAGTTGTATACATAACTTTCCGACACAAAATTGGTTTTCAACTGTAAATTCAATGTCTAGCTTTGAAAAAAATTTTCTCTGGACATTTTTTCACAAAGCGAATACGTTTTACATTGTTAATCGTAACTGACTTCTTTTTCTATTTTCTTTTTTTTTTCTTTTTAGCCAAGCTAGATGGCGTGAAGACATACATGACACTGCGGAGAGTTCCTCTAATACTGCAGGACCGAGTTATTAGGTGGTTCGATTATCTGTGGATGTGCAACAAATCGACGGATGAAGAACGCACGCTGAGCCTATTGCCGGACAAGCTCAAGGCTGAAATCGCAATTCACGTGCATTTAGACACTTTGAAGCGAGTGGAGATTTTCCAAAACACCGAGGCCGGTTTTTTGTGCGAACTGGTTCTTCGGTTACGACCAGTCCTCTTCTCTCCAGGCGACTATATTTGTCGAAAAGGTAAGAAATTTGACTTTTCTCTTGAAATCCTTTACTTTTTTTTTTTTTTTTGATTTTTATTTTTATTTTTTGAAACAGCTGTTGGAACGAATTCAAAAACGCGTACCTCATTGAATCAGTGATATGAACTATGAACACGGCTTCAACGTACTGACCGTGTTCGTAAAAATGTACATATTCTGTTTTTTTTTTTTTTTTTTAATTGATAATGTGGAATAGAATAGCCAAATGCGGTCGGATATATTCGAACATTTGGGCAGTTTTGTATAATTTATGCTCAGAAAAGAAAAGAGTTGGGATACAAGAAAATTTAACTCAAATGCTTAGTCATTGTACCTTCATAATCGTATTTAATAAAACCTGTATAAAAGAGTATTTGCTGCCCAAATCCACAATTGCATATATCTATAAATGCATATATATATATATATATATATATTAGATGTCTATAATTGGTAACAGAAGCCATTGGATTATACCAACTGCTTCCCATACTTCATACTTCTCCAATTCACTCTCGTGTGTTCATGTGTGACGTCATGAGATGCAGTGCTATTTTCGCTTCTAGCGTCTTATATGCACGTGTTTATCGTTGCTTAGAAATCATCTATGTAAACAATGACAGACTATCATCACTGTCTTGTCCGTATATTATGTTGTAATTGACATCATTGATAATGGCTTATGTAAGCCGAAAGGTTAGATTGTATTAAATAAAAAATATGGATCAATATTGTGAATTTCTTTCTTCGTTCAACGATAATGTTATTACACTTATCAGACGTTACGAAAAAGATTTACATAAAATAAATAGACAACACTTGTCTATATTATTTAATAAAACGTGTATATATATATATATATATATATATATATATATATATATATATATATATATATATATATATATATATATATATATATATATATATATATATATATATATTTATGTTCAGGTCAGTATATTTCATTCAAGCAAGTTTGATTAAATTATTTAGACGAATTATATCTATTCATTTCAATTTTAATCCTTTCAAGTCCCTGAATTAATTTCTTGGTGGCCGTAGAAAATTAATATATATTAATAAATTATAACCATGGAATATTAGTGAATGATCCTTTTATATTATATTCTTACTCTGTCCTGAACATTGAGTTCTACCTGGATTCTGTCCTCTTGGGAATTATATATATATATATATATATATATATATATATATATATATGTGGAGACAGATAATCTTAAGTTGTGCTATATTTATGTATTATATATATTAAAGGTGTGATATATACATATATATATATATATATATATATATATATATATATATATATATATATATATATATATATATATATATATATGTATGTATTGAACATTTAATTTGAAAATTTAACAAAATTTCTCGATGCCATAAAATATTTAAAATCTCTCATCATTTTCGAACATGCATTCATATTTCTGGAGCTGCTGAAAATTTATCAGCCCAACCCTCTTTCAAAATATGATGAATTAAAACTTGGTACGGGAATTTCTTTTTCCATCGCCCCCTTCTTGTACGACTGTAAATGATGAATTGCAAGATAAATAAAACGGAAGTTAATTTCATTTTTTATCTTTTTAAAAGTCTCATATCATAGAAGAAGCGAATTTAATCAGATTAGAAATATCAAATAGAATTTAAAAAGAAAAGAAGTTAAAACGATATTAGCGACTGATATTCACACATATGATAAATTTTGCTGGGAGACAAATGAAGCTCGTGTCTGCAAAGGTTGCAGCGTTTTTTGTTTTGTTTTTTTGTTTTGTTTTTTGCTTTTTAATGTCAATATGTTTTCTGTTGTATAATTAGTTTCTGATGTTGAAGAACGGAGAGAGCTCTAAACTATTCTGTACACATCTAATAAGGCACAGTCATTTATTATTTCTCTCTCAGAATGTTTTCTTTTAATATTCAAATATTTACATTGATTGATTTTCAACTCATTATTTAAAGAATTAAGACTTATTCAACAGGAGATGATTTGTCACAACTCAGTTATTTTATTCATCCTGGATTCTCACACGTTTATATCCACCAATGTCTTATATAATCGCTTTGCATATTTATGCACATTATTATTATTACTACTACTACTACTACTACTATTACTACAAATAATAATAATAATAATAATAACGATGATGATGATGATGATGGGAACGTGGCCGATTGGTTAGGACGTTTGCATACTGACCACAAAACCCGGGTTCGAATCACACCATGATCGATTTGTCAGGAAGAAGAATTCCTAATGTTATCCTACTGGAGGGTTCGATCCCAGCGTGCGACACCTTTGGAAAGTACCTGAAAACCGTACCACGGGTTGACCCAAGTCTTGTAAGTGGAACTGGGTAGACGGAACCATTGTTGATCACGCTAGATAACACGCTTTCCCCCAGAAATTGTAACTAAGGCCTGCTATTATTATAGATGCAGTATAGCTCTGTGGGTGTTGGACAAAACACAAATGCGCCTGTGCAAGCGTCTGTAACGGGGATTGACTAGCCACCCTAGTAGACGGGTGGCCAGCAATACATTTTTATCATCATTATATTTCACTTACTTCTATGATTACACTACCTACCAAGTCTGTGGGAAGACCTAAGGGAAGTAACGATGTGTTGTTATGGCTACATTTCATGATTAGTTTTTCTAACTTCTATAAATAACATCACTAGCGTTACATGGACAATGTTCTTCATAGTCTATGGGTTGTACTTATGAAGACAATTTTTTGGTATTTCGCAGAAGCTGGGATTTGTAGGGAATTTTTTCAATGTGTTCTTGTGTTCTTTTTTTCTATCATTCCAATATCATATTATTATTATTATTATTATTATTTCCTTTGATTTCTGTTGAATATTCATTCCTAATCAGAGACATGATATTAAAAATTGTATCATCGCATTACCACAGAGCAGTTTGAAGGAGACATAACAATGAAACAAACAAATATTTTACATGGATAAATAGATAAAGTCCTCGGTAAGGTCTGAGCTGCACTCATTTTTTGTAAGCGTTTCACCCCAAGCAAGGCGGGAAGCTACTAGCACGCAAGGGGTTACAGAAAATTTAGAGCAAGATCAGATAGGAGTAATAGAAGAAAGGATGAGGAGAAGGGTAGTGGATAGATCAAGGCAACTGGAGATGTCGATTGACATTACATTTGAATAGCAGGAGATTATAGCTCTCAGGGAAACTGGAATAGGGAAGAGAGTTCCACAGGCGAGAGGTGCGAGACATGAAGCTATTGGTGTAGAAGAGACGGTTACATTTAGGAGTTTCGACAATGAAGGGGTGAGAGCGGGATGCCAGCCTCATCGGGCGCTTGAACTCATGAAGTCTGGGAACCAGCGAATGCAGCTCGTCGGAGCAATTTCCATGAAAGTATTTGTAAAAAAGACAGAGAGAGCCAACGGCGCGTCTGTGAGAAAGTGTCTGTAGACGAGATGCCAGATCAGGGCCAATTATATTGCATATCCGCATCTAGAGCCTATCAAGAACCCCGAGGCAAACAGAAGGGGCTCCAGACTATATATGGCAGCAATACTCCATGCAAGGGCGAATTGTTGATTTGTAGATATTTTATTTCTTTAAATCATTGGCTACCAGGAATCCTTTCAATGAGCCTATTGGAATCTTTCCAGTCAACCCGAGGGCTCCAAATACAACTGGAATTGTTGATGTCCTCATGCGCCAAATCTTTGACATTTCGATTTCAAGGTCCTCGTATTTTGATAGTTGTTTTTTCGAAAATCTTCAAAAATCCATTACAGTCTGCAGACGTTATGTCAATAAAAAGGTTCATTTTGTCTTTGCGGTCTCTAATCACGATATCAGGACGATTAGCTTTGATTGTTTTGCCTGAGTGTATGGTAAAGTTCCATAAAATTACTACAGATCCTATCTCCGTAACCTGGTCTGGGTGGTGTTCATACCAATTGTTTGCAGTTTCCTTTCCGTAAGTGAGGCAGATTTTCAATTGGAGATATTGCCGTGTTTTATATTCAGTAGATGCCAATACCGTGCAACCTGATACAAGATGGCCAACTGTTTCTGGATATTAATTATAGAATCTGTGATTCGGGCTAACATAACTTTTCAGTATGTGTGCTTAACAATTTCCAATTAACAAGCTTTCGTCCTGTGCAGCAAGAATAAATCTTTTGGTTTCAGCTTTTAACCCTGCACTACGTAGCAACTGATGGATACGAGGTTTGTCTACATCAGTTTGTTTTGTACGGACATGGTATTCACCGTGAAGCAGTTTATCTTGCTATCTGGTTGGTTGCATTTGTCTTTGCTTTTTAAGTATTTTGCAACTGCAGTCGGTCTATTGTGCTTCTTCGCCTATTTGAAACTCCATTTTGAACTTGTTGGCTTCCTTTATTATTATTATTATTATTATTATTATTATTATTATTATTATTATTATTTCCTTTGATTTCTGGTGTATACTCGTTTCCTTCCGGGTCACAACCAGAGACCGAAGGTCAAAAATGGCTTCATGACATTTTCCAATGATCATTTTCGTAAAAGATCATATCTTACACACATAAAGCTCTTCGTCATGTGTGGTCTGTACTTGTGATTACAATTCTTTGTATTTCCTTAAGGAATGGGCTACCAAGAATCCCTTCAATAAGTCGATCGGGACCTTTTTCAATCAATCCGAGGGCTTCAATCACAAAAGGAATTATTGATGTTATCATGTGCCGCATTTTTGTTTATATTTATACTTTATAATCCTTGTATTTTGAAAGTTTTTGAAGATCTTCAAAGAGACATTACAGTCTACAGAGACTTCCATGCCAATATGAAAGCACAGTCAGCTCTTGTGGTCTTTGGTCACGATATTATTATTATTATTATTATTGTTTTTATTTCCTTTGATTTCTGCCATTTACACATTTCTTTCCGGATCCTTCCCAGGGACCTAAAGTTAGAAATGGCATTATTCTGAGAAAAAAATACATAGATAAAGCCCTTCGTAAAGTGTTGGTTGTACTTCTTAGAACAATTTTTTGTATCTCTTTGAGGCATGGACTTGAATTCCTTTCAATTAGTCTACTGGGGTCTTTTCTAGCCAATCCTAGGGATCCAACTACAACAGGGATTATTGATGTTACCATGTGCCACATTTTTGAGATTTCTATTTCAAGGTCCTTGAATTTTGACAACTTTTTTAATATCTTCAAAGATACATTGCAGTCTGCAGAGACTGCCATATCAATAAGGAGGCACTTTTTATATTTGTGATCTCTAATAACAATGTCTGGGCGGTTGGCTTTGATTATTCTGTCAGTGTGTATTGTGTAGTCTCATAGAATTGTAACAGGTCCTATCTCCGTAACCGGGTCTGGGTGGTGTTCATAGCAGTTTCTTTCAGTTTCCATCCCGTAGAAGTTGCAAATTTTCCAGTGCAGATATTGGCCCACTCTGTCATGCCGAGTTTTATACTCAGTGGGTGCCAATATCGCGCAACCTGACACAAGATGATTCATTATTATTATTATTATTATTATTATTATTATTTATATATCCTTGCAAGATGAACAGACCAGATCTGGTCAGCGAATATGAGATGGATATTTCCATGGATTAGCCAAAACCAGGTATTCATGAGTAAAAACGCTTCGAACATAACATACACACACGCACGCACGCACGCACACACACACACACACACACACACACACACACACACACACATATATATATATATATATATATATATATATATATATATATATATGGGTTAATTTGTGTAGATAGGCTACAAGTTGAATTTGAGTGCTTTGCATCTGGTACAACTGAAGATACGAGGGTCATTCAATAAATAAGGTGAATTTTTCGGTATAAGTACTTCTAATACAGATAGAAGCTTATTTTTTTTTTATTTTTCAACGTAGTCACTCAGCACTGTCACACATTTTTCCCATATGTGCACAAGCTTCCGTATTCCCTCAGAGTAAAAATCTTTGGACTGATATCTCAGCCAGTCGCTCACAACACTTTTGACTTCATCGTCACCTTTTAAACTTCGTGCCTCTCGTGAACGCTTTCAAGGGACCAAACAGGTGAAAGTCTGAAGGGGCAAGGTCTGGGCTGTAAGGGGGATGAGGGAGCAGTTCCCAGCCCAGCTCGTTGATGGGTTGCTGTGTGAGGCCTTGCGTTGTCATGATGCAAGATGGCTCCTTCTGACTGATGGCCCCTGCGTTTGTTCTTTATGTCTTTCTTGACCTGCCTCAGCAGTTCACTGTCACCCTTCTGTCAGACTGAATGAGGTCATTGACTGATTCGATCACCTCAGGGGACCTCACTTCTGTAGGCCTCCCAAGGCCTGTCTTCATCCTCAACACTGCTCTGTCCTTCTTTAAACAATTTAGACCACTTGTAGACATTTTTTGGCTGAAACATGTGGCACCATACACAGTTGACATTCTCCTATGAATTTCAACTGGTTTGCACCCTTCAGCAACCAAAAACTTGATAACTGACCGCTGTTCAATCCTGGAGCATGCTTCTTGGTCGGCCATCTTTGTTAATCGCCAAAACTCTCAAAGTTTGTTTTTTTTTTAATCTGCAAAAGAAATTAAATCCATGTGAAAAAAGAAGTAAAACAAAAAAAAAAATAGAAAAAAGTAAGCTTCTATCTGTATTAGAAGTCCTTATACCGAAAAATTCACCTTATTTATTGAAAGACCCTTGTATATCCAGTTAGAAAATGTTTCCTTTTACCATTATTAAAGTTAATTTTCTATGAATGTTTTGACGCTTTCCATATATTATTATTATTATTATTATTTGAAATTCATCATCATCATCGTCGTCGTCGTCGTCGTCGTCTATTTACCATCAGTTTAATTCCCATGCATTGATCTGGTGTTTTAATTAATTTAATTTTCCCACTTTTTCCATGAACATCTTCCTCGATGCAATTTGTATAAGTATAAATTAATTGGCCTCCAATATCGTCATAAGAATAAATTCTAGCTTTAATAATTTTCATTTTCATTGATTTCCTTCGCTCCGTTAAACTTACTGGCCGGAAGTGCCAAATTATTAAAGATGGCGATAAACTGAATCCTTTCACCCTCCCACCTTTGTAGAAATGAATGACGTGTGTGCAACGTAATAGTTGATGAGGTAGTGTAGCTGTGGCAGACTTGGGACGCTGACAGTATTTAACACGGTTTGACCGCGGAATGATTATTGGATCGAGAAAGATGAATCGTCCTGCGGACATAACTCTTCAAGGTTTTTTTGTGATGTAAGAGTTACACAAGTTTACCGAGAGTTTATGAATATCAGACATACATCAGCAGAGTGTGAATTTCCCTAGGGACTAGCAATGATGGTAACGCCCCAATGACATGAAACATTGCATCAAATTACCTCCCAATTGAGCGTTGATACCACTTAATCATTTGTCAAGTATAGTGCTTACTGCATTTCGGGTCGTTTCGTAATTGTTGATCAACAAAGGTACCTGTATTGACACCACAGCGTCGTTAAAAGTGGCGTACGTGATTCATATATAATAATCCTTGGACCGTTCAAGAATAGTTGGCTATAAGCCCTTTCACAGAGAAGGTCAGGTTCGTGTGCTGCGGGCATCGTATGAGGATAGAGATCCAAACTTTCAGTAGGTTGTTGTGAAAACTGTTTTCTTCTGTGTTGTAGATGTATTCTTTTGGAGTTCGCAGGGACCTGGGAAGTCAAATGACTTACCTTCTAACATGGCTGCCTATTTGTCTCCTTGTAAAGGCAGGCTACCTCATTTCTACCTCATTTATAGGAGAGTACCTAATACAACGGGTGGGTTAGTCTACTTTACTAGAATGAACCTGCCCAACACATTTGCATGAGGGGACTCAATTCATCAGTATATCTCTCCATCGAATCACTCAGTGAAAAAACTCAACTGAAGTGACTACACCAGACTATTTGTCTGTCAGACCACTTTCAAGCTAACCAATATTCTACAAGGACCACTAGTGAAACTGAAGTTTTTCTCGACAAGTGTGTGACATACATATAAAGATTATAATGACGACCCCTTGCACTATTTTATTTTCACCATACTTATCACTAAATTTAAATCTCAACTGGCATGTATAAGACATATTGCAAACCTCCCTCAATTAGATGCAACCATACCTAACAATTATCAAGCAGTTATTAACAAACCTTGATCGATATACCCACGTAACAACTACAGTACATAGTAGACCCGTTACCACCTTGTTTTTCAGGTATAGAAGAGCGATATAATTAATTAGGTAGTTGTCTCTCATTGTTTGCCACTTCAATATATAAAACACAAAAGATATGTTTTTCTATTTGTCATCGCTTAACCAAAGGTTGGCCGATGCTTTGACCAGTTATTTTGTTTTGTAAATAATATGTTAAAAACAGTTTTAACGTGTTAATTTCTATCAATTTAAAAACTTTAGTTTGGGGTTTAATTTACAATTTAGGTATAATGCTAAATAGTACCCTTGTTTAGTATTAATTTGGTTAGTTAAGACAAAACTTAATATCTTTCGATAAAGTAGCTAACTAAAATTGTCCCACTGGTAATCCTAAGTGGTTCCCCATCTAGGTACTGACCAGGGTCGACGTTGCTTAACTTCGGGAACCGGTATTTCGACGTGCTATGGCTGTAAATACTGAAATCAAAAATTATACCAATTCACACTAAAACAAATATGTACCTTGTATACATCCTTCCAATTTTATGTCGTTTAGATTGTGTGACATTAAAAAAAATTCAACCCAAATTGAAAAAATTCCAAAACAATATGACATTCATTGACAGAGATTCCAAGTTGACAAAGATAGTCAAAGCGAAATGTAAGGAGAATTTACCTTCATAGATTCGATATCAACCATAACAAAAACGCTATGAACAATCGGTCTCACATTGTCCGCTGACCTGAGATGGATACATTGAGTCAATAGGTTCGTCCACCGTTAGGAAAATCGGCTCCCTATGCCACACCAGGAAATTTTTCTCTCCGGAGTCGATCCTTCAAATCTACAAATCAACCATTCGCCCTTGCATGGAGTATTGCTGCCATATATGGTCTGGGGCCCCTTCTGTTTGTCTCAAGGTCCTTGATAAAATCCAGAGACGGATATGCAATGTAATTGGCCCTGATCTGGCATCTCGTCTGTAGCCGCTCTTTCACAGACGTGCCGTTGCCTCCCTTTGTCTTTTTTACAAATACTTTCATGGTAACTGCTCCGATGAACTGCTTTCGCTGGTTCCCAGACTTCATAAATTTAAGCGTTCTACTAGGCTGGCATCTCGCTCTCTCCCTTTCACTGTCGAAACTGTTAAATGTAGCCGTCTCTTCTACTCCAATAGCTTCATGTCTCGCACTTCTCGCCTGTGGAACTCCCTCCTCATTTCTTGTTTCCCTGATAGCTATAATCTCCAACTATTCAAATGTAATCGACGTCTCCAGATGCCCTGATCTATCCCCTATCCTTCTCTTCATCCTTTCCTCTATCACTCCTCTTTGCTCTCGCTCCAACTCTCTGTAACCCCTTATGTGCTAGGAATGGCTTCCCGCCTTGCTTGGGTTCGAATGCTTAAAATTTTTTTAAAAAAGATTTAATGCAGGGATCGCTAAATTGCGTCTTGATGGAATGGTGACTGAATAAAATAGTAGTAGAAAGCCAAAGCAGAATTTGGGTGGCTTCCGGCCATAACACGTTGAAACACCGGTTTCCGTACGGCCACTGAAGTTAAGCAACATCGATCCTAGTCAGTACCTAGATGGGTAACGATTTGGGAATACCAGCTGTTGTAAGCTTAGATCTGCAGGTAGTGTAATGGATAATGGCTCGAAATTGTTAATCGGAAAGTCGAGTTCCCGTTTGATCACTGAAGTTAAGCAATAGCGAGCCTGGTCAGTATCTAGATGGGTGACCGCTCGGGAATACCATGTGCTGTAAGCTGGATGTGCAGGTGGTGTAATGGATAAT
>CAHIKZ030001602.1:2212500-2215000 GCA_903632075.3 Acanthosepion pharaonis
TTGTAGTGTTTAGCTATGGGGGAATAAGGGTTGTTTTGACGTATTGTTTGTTTATGGTTATTAAAACGAAATCTAAAATTGTTTCCAGACTCACCAATATATCCACTATTAGGACATAAGTTGCAGAATAAATAATAGATTACGTTATGGGTATCGCAGGTGAGGTTAGGTGGGTGTATTCTGATATTGGTGTTGGGTACGGAAAATGTATTAGCTATTATTTCTGATGAAAAATCGAGGACAATTTGAAATATCAAATATATATATAAATAAATAAATACTTTCATAAAATAAAACATTATAATTTTCAATTTGAAACTTTTTATATATATATATATATATATATATATATATATATATATATATATAGAATTAGTGAGCCAGACAAACCTACCTAGGTTTGTCTGGCTCATAAAATCTCCTACACATAAAAATCAAATCACCCAGCCCATATTATAAGGCATATTTCTAAAAATATTGGGTATAGACTTTCTACTAATTCCTCTAATAGGGACATTTTTGAGGCCAACAAAATAAGTTATGAGCAAGCCCTAATTAAGAGTGGACATAAAAATAAATTAGAATATATAGACAACCACAATATTACTCGGAATAAACATAATAGGCAAAGAAAAATTTTGTGGTTTAATCCTCCTTTCAATTTAGCGGTAAAAACTAATATTGGTAAGATATTTTTTAATTTGCTGGAACAACATTTCCCAAAAAAAAAACTGAGTTACATAAAATATTTAACAAAAACAATGTAAAACTTAGTTATTGTTGTATGCCGAACGTAGGGACTATTATAAATGGATTGAATAAGAAAAAAACTAGGAATGATCCACGTAGTAATCCTCCGACTTGTAATTGTAGAAACAAAAACATCTGTCCATTACAGGGAAAATGCCTGCAGGAATGCGTGGTGTATCAAGTGAAAATTTACAAAAATACTGAGGATACTAATCCTAAAACATACATAGGTGCTACTCAGGATAAATTTTAAAAAAGATATTATAAGAATGCAAAAATTAAACATAGTACCACGCTATCTACCTACGTATGGAAAACCAAACAAGATAATATAGACCCCATCCTTAAATGGGAAATAGTAAAAAAATGCCCAAAATATAAAGCAGGCCATAAATTTTGCAAATTATGTGCTGAGGAGAAATTAGCCATAGCTTTATATGATCAACCCAACCAACTATTAAACTCTAAAACTGAAATTCTCAATGTATGTAGACATAAAAAATCTTGGCTACTAAATTAGACGTTTTCCCGTTATTGACTTTCCACTGAGGTTTTTTTTTTTTTTTTTGTTGAATAAATATTTCCCCCCCACTTAGGTTGTTTTTGTTTTTTTGTCACGTGATTTTAGCTATCACCTATAAATATGTGTGTTTCTCTTTGCCTCGTTAGCCAAACTTTCCCTGATGATCCGTTTAGGTGAAACCTAGGTAGGTTTGTCTGGCTCACTAGGTGTATCTAGGTCTGCTCTACGGTTGTATTGAGCTCTTTTGTTAGTTAGTTGTTACTCGTATCGGGGTTTTTTCTTTGGGCTTCAGACCTGCATCTGTCCGATTTTTTTGTCGGCAGAAGTCCATGTTTGTAGCTCTTTCTTTTTTTAAAACCTTTTTTTTCCTCGAGATTGATTTGATTAGCAAATCAAAAATTCGAGGGTATTTCGAAACGAGTCTAGTTATCTATATATATATATATATATATATATATATATATATATATATATACAAGTATAGGATTGGTATAGACGGAATAAATTCCAATAACAAACAAAAACTATTCTTAAAAGAGTGCTCAATACAGAGTAGAGCAAATACAATTATTTATTCGAAAATAATAACAAATATGTTATAAAATCACTATAATAATGGCTATTTTTGTAGTGATTTTATAACATATTTATGTTATCATTTTCGATTAAATAATTATATATATATATATATATATATATATATATATATATATACAAACACTATATATATATATATATAGTTATAAATCTACCATTTCACTATTAACGCTCTATATTTAATATAGTATTATCTAGGTGAAAAAAATAATTAAAAAAAATAAAAATCAACCAATAAGAACGTCCCATTTAGCATAAAACTAATTACATAATCAAACTTAGTATAAAGAAAATGACAAAAACGACAGTTAATAGTTGAAACCTCCTGACGAATGGATTGAACAATTGCCAAAAAGTTAATCAACGAAATTCTAGAGTCGTTTTACTGAATATAACATCAGTCTGCTAAATGACACATTTTATTTGTATTAATAGACTTATACATACGTTTGTACTGCAACTAAAATTTTCATGGTTTCCTAAATTGCCAGTCACATGTATCGTATGAACCACTTTGTGCAGTTTTTTTTAATACTGGTTCTCATGGAATGAACGCTAAATTATACGCAGAGCAAAATATGAAAGTTAATATAAACTTAAAATATTTTATTAAATTTTAAATTCAAAATA
>CAHIKZ030001602.1:2220000-2225000 GCA_903632075.3 Acanthosepion pharaonis
CACACACACACACACATCCATTCACTTATATATATATATATATATATATATATATATATATATATGCATACGGATAGATAGATAGATAGACAGATAGATAGATAGATAGATAGATGGAAGACTTGTGTAGATATACTGATAGATAGATAGATAGAGAGATAGATAGATAGAGAGAGAGAGAGAGATAGAAATAGGGAAGACTTGTATAGCTAGCTCGCATTTCTCTCTCTCTCTCTCTCTCTCTATATATATATATATATATATATATATATATATATATATATATATATATATATATATGAAGGCTTAAACATATAATACTCCATGGTCATAATTTATTCCATTGTAATCGTAAATGCGATCCAATTCATCAGGCATACAAATTCAATTTTTTGAATTTGTAGGTCTGATGAATTGGATCGTATTTACGATTCCAATGTAATAAATTATGACCATGGAATATTAGTGTTTAAGCCTTTTTATTATATCCTTACTCTGTCCGGGACATTGAGTTCTACCTGGATTCTATCCTCTTGGAATTATTTTTTATACATATATATATGTATGTGTTTGTATGCATGTATATATATTTATATAGTTTAGATATATGATTGCATATGTGTGTGTATATTAACCACTAATATTATCTATCTATCTATCTATCTATCTATCTATCTATATATATATATATATATATATGCATACATATATATAGATAGATAGATAGATAGATAGATAGATAGATAGATAGATAGATATAGTGAAGACTTGTGTAGATAGATAGGAAAGAGAGAGAGAAAAGACAGAAATAGGGAAGAATTGTATAGCTAGCTTGCTAGCTACCTAGATAGATAGATAGATAGATAGATAGATAGATAGATAGATATTAAGTTTGAGAAAGAAGGACACAAATCCAAAGACGAACGTATCATAATACACACACACACACGCGCGCGCGCATATATAAATATATATGCATACATATATATAGTGATCGATAAATAGATATATATATATAGATAGCGCAAGAGAGAGAGAGAGAAAGCAAAAGAGATGTATTCTTGTATTTGTGTCACCTAAGTGATTCCAGATATTAGATTTTATCTATGTTGTATTTTGAAACTAAACCAAGCAGAATGTGCGACTAAAGTGACTGTTATCGACACGGAAATTATAGTCACCTTATATTAATGCCCTCCTATGGAAAGGCAGGAATTCATCAATACTCACCCCAATTAAGGGCTTACTTGCAGAAAAAGCCGACCAATTCCCTTGGTTTGCGTAACAGTCAGTCTAGAGAAACCTCAAAAAAGTACCGGTCCACTATATTTATTGATAGTCACGTGTCTTAAAGAAAAAAACTGATAAAGTTATGCGGCATGAAGAAATCTATTTCCAATGTAATTATTTTTCAAAATTAGATCAACAAGATTTTGAACAAGTACCTCGTGAAAAGATATCAAGCTCATATTAAAAAAAATATTCTTAAGTACATATTTAAATATGTGTATGAAAGAAACGACGTCGCAATGATGGGAATCATTAATCGAGTTAGAATTGCAGCTGAAGCAGGAGAAACACAAGGGCAAGAATATAATGAAATGGCCATATTTATCATACATTAACTTTTACTTCCATATTGGCTGGTTAACTTTAATGCCTCAAAAACAAAAACGGCTCTCTATTACTCACCAGAGAGAACCATCCCTGTCTCCCATTAGAATGTCTGACGCTCAACTCCACGAGAGAACCTCTTTGCGACTGTTTGGTCTCACATTGTCTGCTGCCCTGAGATGGAACAAATACATTGAGTCAATAGCTTTGTCCACCGCAAGGAAAGTTGGCTCCCTATGCCGCACCAGGAAATTTTTCTCGCCAGAGTCGATCCTTCAAATCTACAAATCAATCATTCGCCCTTGTATGGAGTATTGCTGCCATATATGGTCTGGAGCCCCTTCTAATTATTTCAAGGTCCTTGATAAAATCCAGAGACGGATATGCAAATACAATTGGCCCTGATCTGGCATCTAGTCTGCAGCCGCTCTCTCACAAACGTATCGTTGCCTCCCTCTGTCTTTTTTACAAATAATTTCATGGTAACTGCTCCGATGAGCTACTTTCGCTGGTTTCCAGATTTCATAAATTTAAGCGTTCAACTAGGCTGGCATCTGGCTTTCACCTTTTCACTGTCGAAACTGTTAAATGTTGCCGTCTCTTCTACTCTAATAGCTTCATGTCTCGCAATTCTTGCCTGTGGGACTCCCTCTCCTCTTCCTGTTTCCCTGATAACTATAATCTCCAACTATTCAAATGTAATGTCAATCGACGTCTCTAGATGCCCTGATCTATCCCCTATCCTTCTCTTCATCCTTTCCTCTATCACTCCTCTTTGTTCTCGCTCCAACTCTCTGTAACCCCTTGTGTGCTAGTAGTGGCTTCCCGCCTTGCTTGGGTTTGAATGCTTAAAAAAAAAATTTAAAAAGATTTAATGCAGGGATCGCTAAATTTCGTCTTGATGGAATGGTGACTAAATAAAATAGTAGTAGAAAGCCAAAGCAGAATTTGGGTGGCTTCCGGCCATAACACGTTGAAACACCGGTTTCCATACGGCCACTGAAGTTAAGCAACATCGAGCCTAGTCAGTACCTAGATGGGTAACGATTTGGGAATACCAGCTGTTGTAAGCTTAGATCTGCAGGTAGTGTAATGGATAATGGCTCGAAATTGTTAATCGGAAAGTCGAGTTCCCGTATGATCACTGAATTTAAGCAATAGCGAGCCTGGTCAGTATCTAGATGGGTGACCGCTCGGGAATACGATGTGCTGTAAGCTGGATGTGCAGGTGGTGTAATGGATAATGGCTCAGAAATGTTAATTGGAAAGTCGAGTTTCCATACGATCATCAATGTTAAGCAATATCGAGCCTGGTCAGTATGTAGATGGGTGACCGCTAAGGAATACTAGGTGCTGTAAGCTTGGATGTGCAGGTAGTGTAATGGTTAATAGCTAGGAATTGGGGTTGAATGCTTATTATATATATATATATATATATATATATATATATATATATATATATGTGTGTGTGTGTGTGTGTGTGTGTGTGTGTAAAAGATATAGAATCCTGACAAACTTTTAGAGAAATTTGACAAATGGAAAACCCTTTCATTGAAGCTAGATTTGATTACGCGTTTCACCTTTCTAGGCTTCATCTGATCAAAACACGAAAGAAAGAAATGCATGTCTGTATATGTGTGTGTCCTTAAATAATATATCATTAGCACTTCTCTCCTTGCCCAAGCTGGCGATTCTGGTAATGAAATAAAAGAATGAAAATGAATGTCTTTTAAAAATGCCATTAATATTTATTCTGTAATGTTATTCTGTGTTTTCGTTATAATTCTTAGTTCATGTTGAAACTTATTCTATATTCTCCCAGCTTTTCTGTTTTTATTTAAATCTACACCCAACTTTCCAGAATGGGCTGAATATAAAAGATTTATGTTTTTAGGTTAGGTATGTCCATGTGTTTTCGGTGTCTATAGACATATGGCCCCGTCAACATGCGGCATGCAAGCCCACCGGTGTGTGGACACGCCCTGGTGCCCATGAACAAAACCCCAGCTATGGGTAAAATAGCTCCACTGCCTTGTGGAAATCTTCGGGGGAAGAAAAGGCTAAGGAATAAACTCTACACAAATCCGGAGTGGATCCCCTAAGGCGGATGGAGGGCATTTTGTGTCACCTTCCGGCAACTCCTGCAGCCGCGCTGGTACCAAACTGTATTGGTTTATCCTCTCCTTTGGACTCTGCTAGTAAGGCCGAGAGGGGGGGGGACTAGACGTCCGGGCAGCCCTAGTTCTCCATATATCCCGCCCAGGCTCGTAGCGCACTGGAGTGGAAACTCCAGCGACGTCGCAAGACATCGGCACAACATTGCCTGAGAGACTGCCGCCCCATAGTGGGACTACAGAGTCACTAGAGGCGAAGTAACTCCATCACCTACAGCACTACTCCATCGTCTGAACGAACGAATACATACACAGGTATACACACACACACGCCCAGACATGTGCATATATATATATATATATATATATATATATAGAGAGAGAGAGAGAGAGAGAGGGGGGGGAGAGAGTGGGGGGGACAGAGAGGGAGAGCTTCATATAGTTTATAAAATAGAGTAGATTATTTGGTCAATAAAACAAAGCCAAACGAAAGCGTACCGATGAAATCAGTATAAAAAACATTTATTAATATTAACCACGTGACAAAAATGAAGCACGGAGATTCAGGTTCCAAGTTAGGAATTCTCTAACACACCTATGTTCCTCATCAGCGGATGCAAGAAATAAACAGAGGATGGTGGAGACTATCCAACATTAGTTCTTGATGCTAGGTAGAGTTCTGCTTCTAGGTGGAATTGTTGGAGAAAATCCGTTCCCTGTTCGATTTCTGGCTGTGCGAAACTTTTTGTGAAAATAATCTTAGATTTAAAAATTGTGATTCGTGGTGGGTGGAGGGTGATGTTGAACAAGGGTTATAAGACCACAGATGGGGACGGTGTTAGTGCTCAAATATTTGGTAAGTTAGTTAATTGTCAGAAAATGGAGGCTGCAGTGAAATTAATTTTTTTTTTTTATAATTTCATTATCTTTATTATTAGAATTTTGTTTTTATTTCAGTTTATTTTTTCCTACCATTTTCTGACATGAATTTCCAAAATAATTCTTTATTCATTTTTTATATTCTTTCTTCCCTGTTATTTTTTCTCTCTTTTATTTTATTTTATTTGTATTGCCTTTTCACACTCTGATCCTATCTAGATACACAACACATCTATGGTTGTATGTTTTTTTCCCTTTTTCATATTATCATTATCTCTATTTTTAGTATTTTGTTATATTTTTTTATTTTTCATTTCAGTTTATTTTTCTCTTTCATTTTAAACTTTTTTGCTAATTTCGATATGTTCCCACACTTAACTAACTCACGTGTTA
>CAHIKZ030001602.1:2230000-2330000 GCA_903632075.3 Acanthosepion pharaonis
CATGCTCAAGCAGCTTATCTTATAGATGATGTCATGCTAAATCCTCTGATTTGTATTTCGTAGGTTTTCTTCCAATTGCAGCATGACTTTTCGGACACCCTGTATTATCAGCTTATCGAAAATTTAAAGATTTTTGCCAATTGATAAAGAATAACAGTTTTCCTTGAACTTTTTTTGTTTCTTATTTAGTTCGATTTTCATTTCTATTCTCTTTTTTTCATCGTCAGTTTTACACTGACTCTACTAGCAAATGTCTGCAACAATCAAACAACTAAAATAGAGGCGACATTTTTTTTTTCTATGGGAGTAAAAAAAAGTAAGTTCATATAATCATCAGCTGATAACCGTAGTCGACTGAATGTTCTCATCACATTAGGAAAAAAAAGGTATATTAAAAAAAAAAATGATAAAACATCTGCTTTTCCTTTTGTATCTCGATTCTCTTTTCCGATCAACCCAATTTTAAAATGGCGCTCGCTTTGATTAACGATACTATAATGGCGCCGCCTGCATCAATCTTGGCGTTAATCTCACGAGATTTGATTTTTCACGCTCGCTGTGTAAGGAAAAGGCGAAAGCTAATAGTCAACATTTTATGTGTCAATCACGTGATACTATTTAATGGCATCAAAAACGACCAAATAATATATCTGGTCTTGTGTTTATTGCTTTAATATTCGTTGGCCTGTGCCATATTTCTATTTGACACTCATACTATATTTGCGTTTATTATATATATATATATATATATATATATATATATATATATATATAAGTATGTATGTATGGTGTGTGTGTTTGCGAGAGAGACAAGAGGGATGGTGAGAAAAAAGATAAATGGGGATTAGTTGTTTGAATTTCCCTATGGAATATTGGCCGAAATTACATTTTTCAGCTTTCTCAAAATCTATTGACATAGACATATATAATAACGCCGTTCACCTTATTATGGATATACATATATATATATATTTATATAGACATACAATTTCTTTTTCCCTTACGGTCTGCCTTTTAAACACGCGCGCGCGCACACACACACACACACACACACACAAACCCATGTATACATGTACAGTGCTGTGCCAAAAGTAAGTGAACACCGAAGATAATATTTAAAAAAAATGTCTCTTTTTTTCCAGATGATCAACAAATCTTATTAAATTATATATTTATTAGGAAAAACCATTATGAAATTAATTACAACCACTTTCAAAACATGTATATCAAGCCGGAATAAAAATATTAATTAAAAATTAAAATGTGAAAAGTAAGTGAAACCTTAAATTTTATATTTGGTTACTGCTCTTTTTGAGGTTAAAATATCAACCAGTCTTTTTTTAAAGCTTTCTATAATTCCTATAATTTAATTTCTATAATTTTCTATAATTCCTATAATTTTTAAGTTTCTAGCAGGAGTATGTGCGTATTTTTGCCATTCCTCTTGTCAAAACTCCCGCAATTGCTCGATTTTACCTGGATTTCTTGCATGTACCGCATTATTTCACTTCAATCCCAGATTTTCAATTTGATTTAGATCAGGATTTGACTAGATTGTTCCAAGATTTGAAATTTCTTTTTACGAACCCATTATTTTGTGAATTTGCTTGGATGATTCATATCATTGTCCTGTTGGAAGATAAAGCCCTAAAAATAACTTTTGAACTGAAGACAAGACATTTTCGTTCAAAATTCCTTGGTATCTTTCAGAGTCAATTGTGTCGTCAATGCGTACTATTTTGACTGTTCCAGCTGCGGCAAAGCACCCTCATATCATAATGCGGTCATCGCCATGTTTAATGGTTGATATCAAATTCTTCTCTTCAAACGCCGTACAAGGAACGCGCCAGATGTACTACCTATTGTTCCTCCTCCAAATTCTACTTTGCTTTTATCCATAAAACTATCTGCAAGAATGTGTCTAGCTTATTAATATGAGATTTGCCCTAGTTGAGGCGAGCATGCTTGTGCTATTTCGTAAGCAGTAGCCTTTTTCTAGGCATTCTGACGGAAAGGTCGGCATTGTTCAGATTTTGTCACACTGTAGATGAAGGCACATTGGCCAGTGAGCATTGGAGAACCGGAAAGGTCAAAGCAAGATTTGCCTGCGTTTGCCAAACGAGAGTTCTGCTTGCACTTGTAGCTATTTTCCGCGGATAGCAACTCCTTGATCGTGATGCCATCAAACCAAAAGCCTTCCATTTATAAATAATTTGTTGCACGGTGGAGAAGTGCACTCCAAATCGTTTTGATAGGTTTTTGTAGCCTTCTCCATCATTAGGGGTTTTTGAAAGCTTCATTTGATCGTTGCATATATAGTATTTTAATTTAGTCTCTAAATGCACGTTTTTCATGCATAATGAATTATATTATTTGACTGAAATATGGAAAGCTTACCAAAAAGTGAACATGTGTCATTTTGATTTTTATATGTGCACAAAAAATATTTGCACTGTCAACAATGTAAAATACAGAGCTTAAATATAAGGGTTCATTTGCTTTTGCAGATCTTAATTTTGAATTAATATTTTTATTCCAGATTGATAAACATCGTAGAAAGTTATTGTAATTCATTTAATAAAGATTTTTCTTAATGAATATATACCTTAATTAAGATTTGTTGGATATCAACAAAAAAGAGAGAATTATTCTAAATATTTTCTTAGAGGTTCACTTAATTTTGCGCCTTACTGTATATTCTGTTTGTATGGATGCTCAGCATTGACACAATGCAATGCTCTTCTACTCGAATCGAGCTCTTTTAGCCACTGACGTCTTTCGCATAGTAAAAAAGTTAAAATTTCCCTTCCGCTCTGCCGTACGACGATAGCTTGGGGAGGCGAGGTGAACCCTGACTGATAACAAATCGGTCGGGTTTCGATCCCAGTATCAAGCAATCGGATATCTAAACACGCCGATGAGCTGTAACAGTCTGCCTATATATATATATATATATATATATATATATATATATATATATATATATATATATATATATATATATGAAGAAATATAGTCTTAAGATGTGCTATATTTATGGGATAAAGTGCTCAATATCAGAGGGAGAGCGTGTGTCAATATAAAAGTGAACATAGAAGTCAACACTTAGAGGCGACAGGCTGTTTTATGCTAGCCTGAAGATTGCGTCTATATATAAATAGACTATCGCCCTCTCTCTCTTTCTCTTTTTATATATATATATATATATATATATATATATATATATATATATTGAGATAGATAGAAAGACATACAAAAATATACTGAATATTTCCTAGAGATTAAGTAACCAAGTGTTATTTACAGGTTTATGTAGGAATGCATACTGTAAATTTGAAAGCCCAACCAATTTCCTAAAATCTGACCAAATATTCTAAGGGCTTCCTTGTCGTGCCGAGTAGGATGATGGTAAACAAACATGCTATAACTTGAAAAACATCTTTTAGAAGAAGGAAGGATCTCAGTTAAAGAAATCCTTCCGTATATTTGTGCGAATTGAAAAATAAATGCAGGGAAACATCGGTGGTGAAATTGAGAATTTGAAGAAAATCCTATGTGCCCGCCAGCCAATATCTATATACGGTGGACGACGGTTGGGAAGAAATGTTACGCATTTTAAATTTTCCCCCAGCAGGACAGATTATTGGAGAAAAATCCTGAATTGTTTTCTAGCTATAAAAAAAATATCGATAATGCTACCTTATTACAAGGGCTGTCCAAAAAGTTCTAAGCCTCACTCAGAAGGATTTGGAGAAACAAGTTTTTCGTTATTTTTCATTGTAGTTCCTCTTGACATCAATGGACTTGGCCCAATGATGCTTAAGCATTGTAATGCTATTGTGAAGGGAGTTAATATCCGGTCCTCGAAAAACTCCTCCACGTCACATATGATCTATCACGGTTCCCAAAATTGCAACCAAGCAGGCGGGATTCGAGTTTAAGAAACAGGAAGAAATCAGATGGAGCTATATTTGCTGAGTAAGTGCGATGGGGTCGCCTTTTAAAGTCACAGTTGGCTGTTTCAACTACTGAAACATGAGCAGAAGAGTGAATGGTCAAGTAACAGCACCTCCTGCCCTCAGCTTCTCTCTAGGTTCCGAATTGATTGCTTTCTTCAGTTGTCTTAATTCTGATGCAGAGTAATGTCCATTAATATTTTTTTCCTTTTCCAGGTAGTCTATCATTATTACGTGTTTAGAATCACCCCAAAACAGAAGGAAACAGATGCTGCCAACTTGAACTTCTTCGAGGTTGAAGAAACAGAATGTTTCCACTGTTTGCTTTGAATATTTGATTCAGATTCGAAGTGGTGAAACTAGATTTCATTTTGAATTACTAATTTGCTGAGGAAATTGTTAGGGTCAGCCTGTAAGCGCGTCAGAATTATCCGGAAGATGTCAACCTTTTCAGCTTCTTCTCTGGCGTTAGCATTTTTGAACCCATCTTAGAGACAGGTTTCTCATCTCCAAGATCTGTTAAAACAGTATGGACTGATCCAGAACAAATGCCTATGGACTTAGCTATCTACCGGACAGTAATATAGCCCCTCCCATTTGACATCATTATATTTGGTGCTATTTGAGGTCTGTGAACACCCACCCTCAGCTTCCCTTATGCATTTCGACTTGATTGCTTCTTTGAGTTGTCTTAATTCTGATGCATAGTACTGTCCATTAATAGTTTGCCGTTTTCCAGTTACTCTATCATGATTACACCTTCAAAGTAAATAAAAAGCAGAAGCCATCACCTTGCCAACGGACGCTACCTGCATGAACTTCTTCAGTGGTGGAGAACCAGAGTGTATCCACTGTTTGCTATGGTCCTTTGATTCGGGTTTGAAGTGGTGAACCCAAGTTTCATCTTGAGTTACAGTGGAATTTCCAAGAGTCAGCCTGAAAGCAAGTGTCCTGTAAATGTCAACCATTTTCAGCTTCTGCTCTGGCGTCAGCATTCTTGGGACGTATCTTGTAGACAAATTGCTCATATCCAAGTCTCAGTTAAAACAGTATGGACCCAACCAGAACTAATGCCTATAGATTTATCTATCTACCGAACAGTAAGATATCTGTCATCCAAAACCATGAATGTCCTCAACTTGTTCATCAGTGATTGAGGTTTCTGGACGTCCTGAGCGAGGGTCATCTTCTATGTTGTCCCCCCTCGCTTGAATTCCGCAGCCCAATTCTTCACAATTGCACAGGAAGAGGAGTTGTCAGCGAGTGTCTGTTCCATATTCTCGTGGATATCCTTTTGCGCCATACCTTTCGTTTCTGTGCCCTACCTTTCTTGTGTCATACCTTTCTTTTGCTGATCGTTAATGATTGTTCAGCCCTCTGTTTTCTTCTTTATTAGATTTGTCGTACATCTCTTACCTTTGTATGGGGCTAACCTGCACCAAAATTAAAACAGAAATATGAATTAGTTTTTCTTGTTTTATAAGAATCGTTGGTGTGTTGACGCAACCGATATGTTCATCTATGTCTCTACTTTCTAAGTGAAAAGGAGATTTTGACCGACCCTCGTATGTGATTTTGGTATCTTGAAATCTTTCTGCATCATAATCACAGGAAGAACATAACGGACCCGATGCTCGGTCCTTGTAAAAATAACATATGCGCTCTTATACTTGTGCGAATTTAATTCATTTTCTACTGTTAAATTAACCCCGTATTTTGACAATGAAAACATTTTTTCTTTCCGACACTATCTAAAGGCAAGTTGTTAAATATCAAACTCATGTGTCTTAGTTATTTTCATTAGTATCGGCATATACATACATATATATATACATACATACATGCATGCATATATACATACTCTTAATCCAGATAATATCTAGAATAAGAACAGCAATAATAAAAAAATAAAAAAATAATAGATAATACTTACCCACTCAGTAAAGTGCTCAAAAGCTATATTAGCTAGACAGAACAAAAAACACGATAGAACGTTAGTCTATGAAAGGGTGGCCCTAGTTGTAACCCGAGAATCAATCTCACATTATCATCCGTCGAATTGATCTTTCAAAGCATTCAAGTCGTCCGAAGATTCCGTGAGCTTGAAACTCCAGTTACAAATAGAGCCATACTCATATATATATATATATATATATATATATATATATATATATATATATATATATATATATATATATTAAAAAAAAGAGGGCCAAAAACGTTTTGGTTGTAATGTGGATTTATTGAGAAAAATATTATACTTTGTTTTACATAATTCTAGAAAGAAAATTCGGATTGCTTAACACACAAACAGAATGTCTCATATCGAGAATATTCCACATTGAACATGAAGAAAAATTAATTATTTTTAATAATATGTAAAAATCTCCACTTTCACCTGAAGAGTTGCGAGACCAGACCAGAAACACGTGTCGTGAAATTATGTAAAACAAAGTATAATATTTTTCTCAATAAATCCACATTACAACCAAAAACGTTTGGGCACCCCTCTTCTTTTAATATACATACTTTTCTCTCGTTGGAACCACTACAACATATTTCTTTTATATATATATATATATATATATATATATATATATATATATATATATATATATATATATATATTATGTACAGAAAAAGACTGGCCAATCAGGCAATGTTCAGATTGCTCGAAGTTTCTGGTTTATAATAGAGAACTACTTTTATGAGTTTTGAATCTCATCAAATGCTAAATAATAATGGGCTTCTACTACTACTCATAACAATCTACTACTAAGCTAACAAACTAACTCTACCTGCTGAATAATCATACCTAGTTCTGGGTATGACGATAAACTACATCTGGCAGCAATGACACTGATCGGAAGATTTTGAGCAGCATAGAAATTGATGTTGTTCCTCATAACTCTGGGTAGCAGCACCTGTTAGGGCCCCAGGTATGGGCAAATAATGAAACCTCGAACAAACATCAAAACATCAAAAATTATAAAAATACTTTTTTAATGTTTTAGTAAAAATACTAGCAACAAATTTTGATAAAAAATACAAACTATACATTTTTGTAGTGAAATTACCAGAAAAAAAAATTATAAAAAAAGAATTTACTAACAATACATATTAATAGTAAATACAAATAATACATTTTTAAAATAAAATTGACCAACACTACAGATTTATAGCTAAATGTTAAAGCATTTTAAAAATATTGTACAGTAAAATTGACAACATGGCTGTCATTGAGGTCTATAATCCGAATAGTGTAAATAGTGTACATAATACCTCATCTCAGAAATATAGACAGATACTGAAAGGCCGAAACGTTGTAATAAATATGGCGACAAAGATGAGGACAATAGTCCGAATAATGTAAATAGTGTACATAATACCTCATCTCAGAAATATAGACAGATACTGAAAGGGCGAAACCTTGTGATAAATATGGCGACAAAGATGAGGACAATAGTCCGAATAATGTAAATAGTGTACATAATACCTCATCTCAGAAATATAGACAGATACTGAAAGGCCGTAACCTTGTGATAAATATGGCGACAAAGATGAGGACAATAGTCCGAATAATGTAAATAGTGTACATAATACCTCATCTCAGAAATATAGACAGATACTGGCACCTACTAACTCACCCACCGTTCCTACACTATTTACATTATTCAGACTATTGTCCATATCTTTGTCGCCATATTTATTTTATTGTACGCTCCGGCCTTCTTCAGGTGGTTGGAATGTCGAACTGAACCCTTTATTTCGCTCACTTGGGTAGACTGTTCTAGTTCCACGTGCCATGTTTAATGGATATCAGTTATCAGTTATCTTCTGTTAATTCCCCTCTCCAAGTTTTCTACTGCCTTAACCGGGTATTGAACTCACACTCTTCGTTGTAATAAATATGGCGACAAAGATGAGGACAATAGTTCGAATAATGTAAATAATGTAACTATACCTACCTAATAATTACACTCATCAATTAATCACACCTACCTTCTGATTAAACATACCTATCAATCAATCCTACCTATTTATTACAGTAACATTTAGTCATATCTACTTACTAATCACGTATATCTTTTAATTTTTCCTGCCTATTAGTCACAACACACACATACCTGCTACACACGCCTACTTACTATTCGTACCCGTGCCTACTACTCATGTCTATCTGCCTGCAAATCTTTCCCAGCTACAACTTATACAAGCATCTTTCAGTTCATGCGGGCCTCTCTATATTTAATTTGCCCACACGCATGCCAACTAACCCCAAACACATATTTACTAAAGCGGATGCTTCCTGTGCATATACAAGTGAGGACATCAAAAGATTGTTCAGTGCATTATTGCTTTGAAAATAAGGGAGGCAATATTGCCTACCCATCGTCTATTTTCACTTAATGACAATATTTTCAATAGTTACACGCAATAAACGATTTCAATGGGCTTTTTTATCTATCAGAATCACTCGCAAAGCTTTAGTAATTCACTGGTATCCGCCTCACGTAAAGACCCCTATCGATGTTAGTTCTTTGTTGCTCCCAATTTTCTCTGTTCTGTGTCAATCTGTCTTTCCTTGTCTCTATCAATCTGTATTCCTGGTCTTAATCAATCTGTATTTCCCTGTCTCTATCTATCAGTATTTCTTTGTCTCTATCAATCTATACTTCCATTTCTCTAACAAGAGTGATACAAATGCAGAAGGACGTGTACCTATGTTTCACAGACTACGCAAAGGCTTTCGACAAAGTACGCCACAAGGATTTGAGGAACTGCTTAGCAACCTTGAAAAATTCGGGAAAGATATCAGAATAATCAAGAACCTATACGTACAGCAAATAGCATGCATGCGCATAGGGGACGAGTTCACTGAATATACAAAAATAGAAAATGGCGTAAGGCAAGGATGCGTCTTCACGCCTGACCTGTTCAACCTATACAGCGAGGCAATTCTCAGAGAGTTGGAACACCACCGGGATTTAGCGTCGGCGGCCACAATCTCAACAACATAAGATACCCAGATGACACAGTGCTGATAGCAAAGACGGAAAAGGGACTCCAAAATAACCAACCGAAGAAAGGACTAAGCATAAAACTACAAGAAGACAGAATGCATGGTCATCAGTAAACGTATGAACTCGAAATGGGATTTGCAGGTCGAAAACACTAGAATGAAGGAGACGCGGAAGTTTAAATATCTGGGAAGCGTTTGGACAGATGACGATAACTGCGACACCGAGATCCGTAGATGTATTGGGATGGCCAAGGACACATTCCAAAAGATGGGTAGAGTAGTACGAGACAGGAGGATTTTTTTGGTTACAAAGAAAAGGATACTGAGCTGTTACGTGACATCCGTCCTTCTATACGGCATCGAAGGCTGGACGATTTCCTCAAGGATGCAGAAGAGACACAAGGCAACGGAGATATGGTTCTACAGGAGGATGCTGAGGATTTCGTAGATTGAGCTTGTGAACAACGATGAGGTCTTGGAAAGAATGAAAACAAGAAGGAGGCTCATGCTTAACATCAGGAAGAGGCAGGTGAAATTTCTCGGACACATAATGAGGAAAGAGGGCCTGGAGAATGTGATACTCCCGGTGGGAAAGAGAGACAATTCTGGCGAGTTGGAGCAGATGGATCAGAGAACGTGTTCTGGGGGAAGAATCAGAGGGAAGGAACTTGTTGAGAGCTTCAAGGGATAGAAGGAGGTGGAGAGCCATGATCGCTTACGTCCTGAAAGGACATGGCACATAAAAAGAAAAAAAAAGTTCCTATTTCATCTCTATTTATATTTATCTCTGCCTGTTTAACTCTCTTTCTCGCACGGACCCTGTTTTTTTTTGTTCGTTACTCTTTATATATGTTTTAATTTTATTCTATGCCAGAGTATAAATATATGCGCTTATGTTTGTCGAATATTTTCACATCACTACGTATAGTTATTGCAAGCTGATAGCAGTGTGTTAGCGACTGTATGTGTGTGTTCGTTTGTGTGTCTGAATCTAAACAGTTAACTTTACTCGGACAAGCAAACTTTGAACCAATTTTGATTTCTTTCCGATCTGTCTTGAGCGCGCTTCACTTTTCTTCTACAATAGTTTGTTTGGAAAATTTCCATCCTACTAATTGATTTCATGGAGGCACTTTGAGATAATCTCATTTCATTCGTTTGAATATTTTATTCACGGGGATCACGATATGATTTCTTGAAACGTAGATAGCATTTTAACTATTTGCGTCTGCCTCATAAGTGACTGGAAAAAAAATTCCCCAACAACCTTTCCTGATAGCCTGAGATTCAATTTCAACATGAACTAAGACCAGACCAAATTACCAGTTATGTATGATTATGACGAAAGCTTAGTGAAATATTCCAAAATAAATCGGCCCTAGGCTCAAAAATAACTTTTGTGTCCGTGTGTGCGCATGCGTGTTTTAATTATGTTATTCTGCTAGCATCGATCTGAACTGCGAAATAACAACTGATTAAAAAAAAAATGACCCTAAACTTTTATTGTAAATGTGGATATAACCGAAATAGGATAGTTAAAATCGAGCTAAAAATATTTTATTTTATTTTAAGAGATGATTGTTTGCAGCGGCGTCATAACAAAATGGCTGTTGGCTGCTGTTTGAACGACTTTTAATCAGGACTAAAAACTGACGACTTCGATTATTATTATTATTAATAGTAGTAGTAGTAGTCGTAGTAGTAGTAGTTGTAGTAGCAACGATTTTCAAGTTTGCATAATACCCAGCGGGCCACTAACAATTTGAATGTTAACCAATATACACACTGACATGAAGTTAGTCTTGTGTTCAAAAGAGCCCTTTAATTATACTCTATCAGGTGTTGTAGATAGAACTCTTCTAAAAAACAAAAAGCTTCAACCTTTGATCTTATTTATTTTGTTTGAAATCCTGGTGAAAATTCCACTTTATCATGCACATCACAATACTGCCGTATTTTCCATCTTACAAGACGCACTTTTTTTCATAAAAATACCCTGAATAATACGTTTGCGTCTTCCAAGACGAATGTAAGGCAACACCCAGGCTCAAGTAAGTTTCAACGGTCATCTAATTGGCTTGACTGATAGGGACGTGGATTTATATGTTGAGTCATTACACAATAATGTTAGCTAATTCAGCCTTTTATATAATGTAATCTCAGTACTTAGCAGTTACAAGTATTTCAAAGACTATAAACCTTCCTGGAGCCGAGCCAGAAACTTAAACATGCTCTGTTTACTAGCAGCGGAGGGAGCTTCTCTGCTCTTGACTAGTATGTCATTGCCATACAAAATCGGATCAGTTATTAATGCAAACAATACGTGGTGCTATTATGTGAGGGACGCATGGTGAATGTGTTGTTATATGAGAATTACTTTGTTTTCTTAGAGATTTCTTTCCAATATTAGGGTGCGTCTTCTAAGCTGCAGCGTCTTGTAACACGGAAAATACGGTAGCTGATAAAAGAATTACTTCACATTGGTTTCAATGAGTTTTCCCCAGACAATGTATTTCAGTTTTATAACAAATGTTTCATTGACTCTTTTTGGTTTAAAACTGCAATTTATGACCGAAAGTACATTACTCAATATATTGCATAACTGAGAATAGATTCTAACTTTACGCTATGAGTTCCATGAATAAATCCACTGTCATTGAAGACACATGTTTTGAATGTCTGTCCTATGTCAAGTTCACTCGAGATCTCACATGAAACTCTCATATATGATCAGCTACTAAAGATGCTGAACAAATGATATTCTTATTCTATCGCTTCATGATGTATCTAACAAAAGAGACGGAATTCACAAAATAACGTAGGATTCCTGCCATATTTTCACAAGAGATACTCAATCCTTACATTCCAGTCTTAATAGAATTGAAAATAATTTACGCGGCATTGAGACATATTTTGCAATCTGCAACTTCTTCCTTACAGGTTGCAAACTATATCGCTATATATAAGCCTTGTCCGTGGCAAATGTTCAGATGAGTCTTGTATTTGGTGAAATTTAGTTTTACACACACAAACATATGTGTATATACATATATATATATATATTGTGTATATTTAGGCAGCAATGTTTCATTGATGTATGTTTCATTAAATAATATAGACAAGTTTTGTCTATTTACTTTAAGTAAGTTCCTTTCATATTGTCTGATAAGCTTAATAACATTATCATTGAAAGACGAAAGGAAATCATCATATTGATACATGTTTAAATCCAATCTAAGCTTTCGGCTTACATAAGCCATTATCAAAGTAAGATATATAATCCGGTGTCCTTATTTTTTAATTTTTATTTTTACAAAAAAAAAAACAGTGCTCAATGTAAATTTAAAAGAAAAAACACGCTGGATAAGTTTTTGCCGTTAATAATTAAAAAAATTATATAATTAAATTTGAAGTTTTTAGCCTCCATTTTTTGAAACATGGTTATTACTGTGTAGCGAAAAAAAACATATTTCAATCAGTTAATTTATAATATATATATATATATATATATATATATATATATATATATATATATATATGTATGCATGTATGTATGTATATGCATATATATGAAAGAGTAATGGTGATAACAGAAATTGTAAAACGTTTTGGAAGACAGATCCCAAAATCAAAGCCAATATCCAATTTAAAATTCTCTTTTATATTGATAAATAAAATAATTCTTCTTAACCACAGCTGAGAGCAGCAAACAAGATGTGTGCTATGAGTGAAAATCATTTGTACTGACATCGCTTCTCATTCAATAGATTTATGCAGTACATAGCCACACACAAAGAAAGAATCGAGAAAGTTTCTCTATTTTTATCTTGTCCAAGATAATATTTACATATTTCAAAAGCACATATCGAGGATGGATACATACATCGATCCGGATTTAGGCTTTAAGTCTGTTTATAGATTACAGACAAGTTTATTTTTCACATATGTTACCCAAATCGATTGCAAACTTATAAATTATCCACGACTTGGGTTATTTACAAAAAAAAACACACTGTAAAAGAACTGTCTCGTAATGGATGCAACCTGCCTTACCCCTAATTATAATGAATGGTGAGAAAACAGGGAATTGTGGGTAGAAAAGCGGATATATGGGTCAATAAGAAATTAGTTGATAGGGGCTTGATCAAGCATTGGGAGCCAATCGATCTGAACTCTGAACATACGACGTCATTTTGAAGCTCCAAAAGATTAACGATTTCCAGGATGGGTCTCTCCCCACCCCGGATTCTTCCGGGAGGATTGGCACAGAAGGAAAAGTTTTGTTTTTTTTCTTTCTTGTCGAAGCAGATACCACGGTTGTAGTATCTGTTCCGTGCCGGAAGCCTTCTCTCCCGGCTTCCGTTACTCCCACCGTAACATCTGTTCCGTAGCGGTGGTATGACCGGTGGTAACTAGCTTAGACAAGCTATGACCAACTTAAACAGTCTATGACCAGCTTAGACTAGCGGCCCGAGTGGAAACACACGAGTCTCCACGTTAAAAACCGACCTTGTGTCACAACCTGATTCACTATAAGGTAGATCTCGGGCTTCCCCAAGCATCAAGACTTGTCGAACTCTCTGTTCGAGGGCAGAGAGGAACCCAGACGAGGCTATGCCTACGGGCAGAGTCTCGTCTGGGAAGGTAGACAAACCAGACCTCGTGTATGCGGAAATTTTTGACCATATGGACTCGGATTGTCCCACATAAAAATCGGCTTTGTGCCAGATCCTGTCTTGTGTGGGAGGTTGGATAAATTCCGGCTTGATCAAGTATCAGGCAACTTCACGCACGCAGGCAGGGACAAACGAAAAAACGGATGGGTAGAGCAATTGGCAGGCCCTCTAAAACAACATATGCATAATTGCGTTATTTACAAACATATATAATTGCAAACTTTGGGCACCTCGAAACGTTGTAATGGTTAGCAAGCTTGCTCGCTAGAACAATTACGACTGAGTTGTAAGTTCGATCCTCATTGGGTGCCTCATACTTTCGAACTTGTGTCACATCTAAGCTACGCTTGGAAAATCACTATCTATCTATCGGGGCATCTCGAAGCGTTGTAATGATTAGCAAGCTTGATCGCTAGAACAATTACGACTGAGTAGTGAGTTCAATCCTCACTGGGTGCCCCATATTTTTGGCCTTGTGTCACATCTAAGCTACAATTGGAAAATCATTATAATGAGAAACTTAGAAAGCATTTCAGCTTTTACTTAACCATGTACTTTACTAAAAAACCTAATAAAACTTAAGTATTGTCTTCAAATCATAGTTTACCTTTAACATTTACATGACTTTTATTAAATATATTTGATAGTGATAATTATATCTGTTTTGGATAAACTAAATAATTAAATGGCGTTTTTTAATGTCCAACAACTTTAACGCGTTCCAGATTTCTTTATTTTTTTTTCAACTTTTTCACATCAATAATTCATAATATTAAATATATAATTATTGTCAGAACAAAATTGTAAGACGAAGAAAATAACAAATAAAAATGGGAGACAACCCAAAACTTTCTAAATCGATGTAAGAAAAATTAAAGAATAAAAGATGAGAAAAGTAATTCGGAAAGAAAAAATCAAAATGGAGAAAAATACGGTCTTCTTTAATGACAAAAACTCATCCATCTAGAAAATACAAAATAAATATGAGAAATAAAAATAAGTTAAATTGTAACAGCACCAAATTTTTCAATGTTATATCTCTACATTTGTTGTGGAATCTATGCTGAGTAAGATTTATCAGAATGGTGATTTTTTTGTGTGTGAAGGCCATGAATTACGTGATCGTAATGCATTTATCCACAACATATAAATCAAACAAAAATAAATAGACAATTCAACTTCAAGAAATTACTGAAAACAACATCATTAGAGATTTCAACAATAACGTGAATTTATATTTATATATATTTAACATATACAAAGTGATAATATGTTGCTTGTTAAATGTGGCAAGTGAGATAAGGTTACAAAGATTGTCCATGCAGAAATTTAATGAGTAAAGGTTGATAGTTTAATTTTGTTTGTGGAATTAAAATAGTTTGATATCTGCAAGGAATATTGTCATTTGTGTAAGTTCAAGTGATAGTGTGTATGTGTGTGACAAGTGCTAGTGTTGATTTAAGTTATGAAGAGTTGTTCTCCTTTAACTGATAGGCTAAAATTGATTGAATGTACAATTACTGTTTTGTAGTGATAATGTCACTTTTTAGTAAATTGTACGTTAAGTTTCTTCACGCGGCAATAGTTGTGCAAGTTGTGTTGAGTTGTTGAAAGGTTGGTAGTGGTTATTGAGTCAGTGTGTTGGCACGCGTGGGGTCTGCTGCTATCTCTCGAAACTCAGTGTCTGACTAACTTAAATTAAGTCGAGCGATTCTTATTATATGTTTTCAAGTTTCCAAATAGTCTCCAGAGTCCTGCGCGGGAAAAAGGTTTGTGTCAACTTTGCTACATTTTAGTGTCCTTTTAACCAATGGGGGATTGAGTTTGGAAAAGTAAAGTGATCATTGGTTAAAGGTTTATTTGGGGTAGAGTGCATCTTCCTGTAGTGGGTGACAGGCAAATGTGGAGGATTCCATAACATGACGTAGGTGATCAAAGCTCTCCACATATTTATTTTTATTTATTAACCTTCAGAAGGCTGTACGTTGGTGAATTCATTTGTGAAACAAAATCTTTGTACAGCATGCAACTCTGATCATAAGACAATAGTCTGGTTAAATTTTGCTGTTATGTTGTCATATCCTACTATGGCAACAGGAAAATGACCAAGTGAACATTGAATACGATGTTACTGCAGTTGTAGGGTCACTTATAACCAATAAATGAGAATGAAATAATTATGAATAATGCAAAGGGCTAAAGGTCAACTGATAATCACTGTGGATTTTGGGAAAGATAATGAAATGGAATACCGTTGACTTATGCTTTCATTTTAGAGTTGCCTTTCACCTAGACTGCCCGTCACCTAGGCCTACAGACCCCATACCCTGCTATTTAACCTAAAGAAATGGATTCATGCCTTTTCCATATGCATTAGTGCGAAAGTAAAGGCAACACACTTGGTTGGAAGTAGGTTTGCTGAACACCCCGCCAATTTCTGTGGTGTTAAAACCTTTACGCTTAAATTGGCCGAATTTAAATTTTGATATGAATCAAAATAAATTAAAAAAGGCTCAGTTTTGGTATCTAATTAACGTCCATCTTATCTCGGCCATTGTAAATAAATAAAACCGATAAATTTGAATTTATACAGTCAGATTTCAGAGATCGATTTAGAAAGCTTTTGTTGTTCCTCTGAGCCAAACTTATTTTCGTCATTTTAAACGATTATAGCATTTTTTTTCTGTTACCATAAATAAGACAGCTGCATATTCCGTTAAAAATAGTTATGTGTTCATTAATGCATTAAATTTTTCGGAAAATCAAGTAAAAAAGAAAAAGAAAAATTACTTTAAATGGAATAAAATCCATATTATTTTTAAGTTATTTTTATTTCAGGAGAAAATCCAAAAACAAATGCACAATGTTATTGTCTCTGGACTTGCATCTCGATTTCAGTCATTTCCCTCCTGTCGTAATGTAGTACCTTTATCTATAAATACTTTCATAGTAATGATTTTGTTGAACTGTCCTCTATGGAACCTAGACTTTATGAATTTAAACGAAGTACTAGATTGTCGGTTAGGTCTCATAATTTTACATAGGAAATGACTAGATATAACCGTAAGTTCTATGCTAACTGTTTTTTCTGTCGCACTTCTTGCTTGTGAAACTCTTGCTTTCCAGTTAACTTTCATCTTAAAATTTAAATTCAATCGTTATCTTGATGTTTCTTAATTCCTGTTCTTCTCTTGCTCTCCCCCACTTAATAACGTTTTCTTTTCCTCCTCTCTCAGTAATCTCACGTGTCTTAGTGGCTTTATTGCCTTGATTGGGGTGACAGGATTAAAACAAACTATATTCCTCAGAAATATATTTTGTATTAATATTTAAGTCAAATATTTCATCTGAATTTCTTGGATTAAAATTTATCATAATTGACATTCGGACTTTCCATTCGTTGTCCTCGCTGGTTAACTTCAGGTCATAATCTCTTGACCCATTAAAGTGTCTAGGAACACGCTATGTGTTTCAAACATAGCATCATTAGTCTTGGGTAAGATAGCCTGACAGATACCATAACTCCTTAAGAAGTTTTGAATTCATTGTTTTCCTGGAAAACCCAATCTGAGCTGAAACTTAAACCATAGCTGGAGGAATATATATTTACCGTATGTATAATACGCCTTCGTCCATAATACGCACCCCTAAAATTGTGCTGAAAGTGGGGAAAATGCTTCGATTCACACATAATATGCACCCCTTGTTTAGTAATTCCCCATGTATAATACACCTTCACCCATAATACGCACCCCTAAAATTGTGCTTGAAAGTGTGAGAAAATGCTTCTAATTCATTTATAATATGCACCATTTTTTTGGAAATTCCCCATGTATAATACGCCTTCATCCATAATATGCACTCTTAAAATTGTGCTGAAAATGTGGGAAAATGCTTCTACTCACGCATAATACGCACTCTTTGTTTGGTAATCAAACCCTATAAATTGTACTTCTGCAATTTCATTACGGCCAGCATTTCCTACTCTTATTTTAAAAAAATGATTTTAAACATAGAATAATATTACTCGAATTTAGTTTTATTATAATTCTTATCTTATTTTACATTTGTAAGCATTGTTTGGTACATATGATTGTATTTGACATTTTTATGGGGTTGCAATTGCCGAATGTTAGTGTCAAATTGTCGTATGTTTGTAGTGAGTCGTCATTTAAATCGAACTATGAAACGGCAATATTTTAAAGATATTTTTGTATCCGTGCATAATACATATCCCTAATTATGATTATTATTTTTTAGACAAAATGCGTATTATACATGGGGAATTACGGTATGTCTTTTGCAACGGCATTAACCCGAAATGAACAAAACAAAATCGAACGTAAATTGAACTCAGTCGGACGATTTCACTTTCCCCGACTTATAAGCATCACCCTCTCCTCACCTCGTATTTAAATCTCTACGCGGGACTTATCGACCAGTATTTCTTTCTAGAATTTTTCCTCTGGCCTCGTAAGGTGTATGTTGGGTTCAGAAACCACCAGGAATTTCTAGCTGAACCATTTTTTTTTCAATTTATGAGGTTCGATTTTCCTCATTCTTCTAAGGATATCTTGTATCTGATGATACTACTGGCCCATGACCACGAATGACAATTTATTACTTATTTTCTTCAGAGGTCACACCACTAGTAACTTGTGAATGATCAGTCTTCGGAATTTCATGAGGCCAGTGAAAGCTTCCTCCAAGAGTCCCACTTCGGTAGTAACCTCAATTTCTTTTTTTTATATTAACGACCTGTGTAGGAACATTGACAAATCATTGGTTAACATCCGGATTACTTAGTAATTAGTGTGCTGGTCAAAATCTCTACCTCCGGACAGAGAGGATCCCCAGAGGCTATGTCAGAGAGCAGAGTCTCGTCTCGGTAAATAGCTACCTGACTCCGTTTTTTACGGGGTATACGGGAATTTTTGGCTGACCCTACGGGCTCGGATACCCCACAATAAACTCGGCCTTGTGGCACATCTGACCGCGTGGGGGTTAGCGAATATCATCATTAGTAAACATCTATGTAGATGATACCATATTTTCGGGGCGCACCTCACAGATAAAGCTGATCTCTCCACTGACCGATCTTTAAGAGTTTAATGACTGACTTCTAATGCCTCGTAAACTCCAGTCATGATTAACGATTCCACTCTCAATGAGGCTATGCTTTAGACGGCTTTTTGGTCACAAGTTTACCCCAGACTTCGAGCAGAACTTATATATAAGTTCTGCTCGAATTTTTATATATATATATATATATATATATATATATATATATATATATATATGTTAAGCATGTATCACGCATGGCACATAAATGACTGACACATTTTTGCGCGGGTCCTAGCCAGAGACTTAACGTAAGACATTTTCCACTAATAATTTTTGTAAAAGATCACATGCATTTTACATAGATAAAGCACTTCGTAAAGTGTAAGTATTATTGTGAGTACATTATTTTGTATTTCTCTAAGGCGCAGCCTATCAGGAATCGCTTCAATGAGAGTATGGTATAATTTTCCAATCAATCCTAGTGCTCCAAACACAACTGGAATTATTGATGTCCTCAAGGGCCACATTTTTGAGATTTCGATTTCAAAGATATATTCCAAACTGCAGGAACTGACATTTCAATAAGAAAGCTCATTCTGTTCTTTAGTATCTGTCTATATTTCTGAGATGAGGTATTATGTACACTATTTACATTGTTCGGACTATCATTCTCATCTTTGCTGTCATATTTATCACAACGTTTCGGCCTTCTTCAGGTGTTTGAAATGTCGAACTGAACCTTTTATTTCGCTCGCTGGCGTAGACTGTTCTAGTTCCACATGCCATGTCTAATGGATGTCAGTTATCTCCTGTTAATTCCCCTTTCCAAGTTCTCCACTGTCTTAATCAGGTATTGAACTCACAATCTTTGGATCCTGTCATTGGATCTAAATAACGCCTTTATCCACTTTGAACAGTCTATCCCAGCGAGCGAAATAAAGGGTTCAGTTCGACATTTCAACCACCTGAAGAAGGTCGGAGCGTACAACGGCTGAAGTCTTTGATCCCGAAGTCTGGTGATTAGCTATGATTATTCTGTCTCTGCGTATTGTAAACTTACAGAAGACATTATTATTATTATTATTATTATTATTATTATTGTGTGCGAGATCAGTAAAGCCAAGAAAGTGTCGCCGAGGTACAAAAGTATACAAAGTCAAATATATCTATTGTGATACAGTTAAATGTGCGTGATACAGTGACAGGTTTTGATTAAAGCAACTCATAACGTTCCAAGTGGGGCTCAGTTTAAAACAAAAAAACCTTCAGGCCGTTTAACACTGTCCCTTCATACAAGCTCCGATTGAAGATGCTCCCATTTTATCTAAACCTAGCTCCCAACTAGACTTGGCTGACCCATTCTTCCAAATTAAAAATAAATAACAACCAACTTAACCATCGATAATGCTGTTCTCCTTTACTCCCCTAAAGATCAGATATTTTTTATATTATTATTTGACTGGATGTCCTATTCGAATCTTAGATATTTCGGCCGGCTGTGCGATCATGGTCGTATCGCATCTCCTACTAAGCAGCGGATAGACACAACACATTTCTCAGTACATGAGCTGTTCCAGCAGTGCTGCTACCTAAGCACTGTCAAAGATATCTGGAGTCTTGGGAGCTGGAATGATTCTTGAAAATAGTCCCAAGTGCACCAACCACAAAAGGAAAAGCTTAAACTGGTTTATCTCTCGGATTCGCCTCTGTCATGTCTTGATACCTCTATATTTTCGTCTTCTCCCCATTCATCCTAATTTACTGCAGCAACTGCTTTAATCCATTACCTGCTGCTCTTGTGTACACCTATGACATCAGGGAAATTATCAGTCAAGAAGGTTATATCCTACCTGGGCATCATTGTGGCGACTGCTTATACCACTTCTTTCTGCGCTCGACACGATACGTTCCGCATAGATGACAAAGTATCCTGAGGGGTCAGTTTCTCATGCTGGCGTCTGTAGCCTTTTTGCGCAAGCTAATAAAGCCACTGACAATTATTATTATTATTATTATTATTATTATTATTATTGTTCTTATTATTCCTCTCTATCTTGTTAACATTACGTTTTTCATTAAAAAGAAACGAGGAATAACAATTAATAATAAACGCTTTTCTTTTCGTCATGGGAAATTACTCGTGATACACTTTATTTATTATTTAATTGAATGGAAACGTTTTATGTAACCCAAGTTGGCCTGAAAGATATTACTTATAGTTGGTCGATGCTAGTTGACATTAAAATGTTGCCGCTTGCAGACAGACCAGTTACCGACAAATTAGTTTCTAATAACGTTTCACCTGGAGAGAATCGGCGCAACTACCATTTCATCGTCGCAGGAATTTGCTGATTTGTGGATTTACCTGTAAAATAAAACAGAAAATACAAACATTAACAACAACGCTTGTAATATAAATTATTAGGTTTTCATTAACATGAGCCATTTTCGGTGTGGTACCCATTTTTAGATTACTCAATTGAAAAAAACAAACCTTTCCAAATAGACAGACCATAGAATGGACTGTATGTAATGTTATGTGAGCAGCATTAAAATTGATAAAGTCTCTTCTACAAATTATAAATAAGTCAAATTAACAGTCAAAATTGCAGGCGACAATTCAAAATCAACAACAAGCCTTATTGTTGCTTACATTATTTATATTCGAACTAATGTCTTCAGTAGTCGGAATTTCAATAAAAAATTCCGAGAGAGAGAAGCATTGGCTTATTCTATAATGAATGAATAGATATAAGCTACTTAATTCAACGAACAAAATATGGCTAAAATGCAAACAGAATTGTAAAACTTACAGAGAAAATACTGACAGTAATTAAATGTGTCAAAACAGAGCGTTCTTGCTAATTAGTACTCTACTGTTGGATAAGCAGATGAGTTTAAATCAATATTATACGATGAATATGGTGTAATGCTATACGCCGCATAGTGAACACGCACATATTATCCATTTACACCAACATGCTGATGTTAGTTGTATTGAAGTCAGGGTTTTCTTAAAAATCCAGTATTGTGTTCTAGGTTATTAAAAAATTAACGGACGAAGAAAAGTCGATGCTTTACAACATTATGAAATGCAAGAAAATTTAATGCAACTGAAATCAACCATCATTAACCGTCTTTCATTCAAAGAATCTGATAGAATTAGAAATATGATTTGACGTCCTTCGAAGAAATAAACATTTATTTCGAATAATTAATGCACAGGCTTAAAGCAAATGTTAAAAAGAAAGAGCCTTATAGTCCATTCGTATGACACATGACCCTTGTTTCTTTGGTGGGATGCAGAAATATTTGGTTGTCTTGGGTTTGCTGGGAAATTTTCACGCATAATGTGTATTCACTATTTCAAGTATTAACTGGAATTGGTACATGTTCAGATTACCATTTATTACGGTCTTTACGGGATTACCTTAAAAAAAACAATTCACTTCCATGGAACACTGCAAAGATAACAGGCGAAAGATAAGCAGTTCTATTTTGATAGAGTGAGGAAGCTGCCTAAAATTCCATAGTAAAGCAAAATGGAGGATTAAAAAAAAAGTTCAAATTTCTAATTAAAAAACAAAACGTTAGTTTTATAAACTCTTGTCTGAATCGCCCAAGTTTCATAAAAATGCTTGAATTTTGCATGTAACCTTATCTAGACTTGTTTCTGGAGATTTCCAATGCCATAAATGGATTCAGCACTTACAAAACATAGGAACAGAGTTCTAGATCATGATTTTTTTAATAAATACAAGGAAAGATATTTCGAAAACTAATATTTGGTGCCACACACATGATACCAAATGTACGTAATGATGAATTTAATATATGAAAGGAAAAGAGTATATATTTTATATCATTACCGGAAAAAATTGCTTAACATTTAGAAAATATTTAGGAATTTACTCTAAAAAGAAGAAAAAAATTAGCTCTGGTATTTTTATAGCCTTATTTGAAGTTGGGACAATAAAACAGTTAAAATATTGCAATAACTTAGTTGTCTGAGTTTTCTGTTGAAAGACTTTAAATCCACCTGTGTCATTTTTTGTAAGAGAGCGTCAAGTTAACCTTTGAGCCATGTGTCCCTGAACAATTTTAATCTTTCCGCCTGAGCTCCTTAGTTAAAATTCGGTATGTAATGTTTCACGGTAGATATAAAAACAGTGTTTACCCACTGTTCAACTGGTGACTGGGCATTAAGTCATCTTTCTCAACCACTGTTTAACCAGTGGCTGGGCATTAAGTCATCTTTCCCTACCATTGTTTAACCAGTGGCTGGGCATTACGTCATTTCTCTCTACTACAGATAAATCGGTGTTCAGGGCTCATGTCATTCGCTTATAATATCAATTTCAACAAAATTCCAATGACTCTTCGTTCAAAAAGTGATAGAAAAACATCTACAGTTTAAACTTGTGTATAGTGTGAGTTTTAAGTTCAATTTTTTTACACAAAATATAGGGAGTCGCATTATACACAGGTAATAGTTTTGAAGATGTTAAAAATCATGCTTCGGTGACCAGTTGTACTATACACAGGTAATTTTTCGGAATTGGATAATTCATGCAAGAATTCCACAGTCGCACTAAAAGTCAATTCGGCTCATACATGACTATATAAAGTTTCGAGAATTGATCATCTAAAAGTAAATTATTTTTTATGCATATCACCCCAAGCAAGGTGGAAGTGCCAGTAGCGCGCAAGGGGTTACAGAGAGTGAGAGCAAGAGTAAAGAGGGGGTGTTTGAGGAAAGGATATAGAGAAGGAAGGGGATCAGGATCAAGGCATCAGATGTCGACTAACATTACATTTGAGGAAGCAAGTAAGGAGGAAAGGAGTTTCTGTCACGTTGTAAATTACGTTTTTGATGTTTTTCAAAAAAAGAGCGATTGGAATTCGTGCGACGGTGGTACCATGAAGGAGAGATCTTTAGAACAATTACCATGAAAATATTTGTAGAAATTAGAAGGAGAAATTGACTGAAGTCGAGATGCCAAGTCAGGACCAATAAAATTAGAGGCTCTTCTTTGAATTTTGTCAGGAATCTCGAGATATATAGTAAGGAGCACCACACCAAATATGGCAGTAATATTCAATGCACTGAGGAATGGTAGATTTGTAAATGTGCAAGATGGATTGACATTACATTTGTATATTTGAAGATTATAGCTATCAGGGAAGCAAGATGAAGGGAGTTCTACTATCAGGAAGTGCGAGAATAGAAACTGTTGGAGTAGAAGAGATGGTTATATTTAACTGTTTCGACAGTGAAAGGGTGGGACCGAGGAGCCAACCTAGTAGCACGCTTAAATTCATGCAGTTGGGGTACCAGGGAAAGTAGCACGTCAGAGTTGTTGCCATGAAAATATTTGTAGAAAAGACTTGGATTATACTTAGATTACTTCTGAAATTACGTCTTCTTTCAGTTATAGTTCAAGTAAAAACAAAAGCACTTTTATTTTATCTTATTAAACGGAAGAAAAAGTTTGGTCGGCTAAAATTCTTTTCCAACCTATCGTTAAACCACTACCTCATATGAATCAGGAAAGTACATGTATAAAAGACGGAAATAACGTATAGAGCTGGTGTTTTTATATAGTAAAGACGGAAATAGCGTATAGAGGTCGTGTTTCTATAGTAAAGACGATAATATCGTATAAAGGCCGTGATTTCTATAGTATAGACATCGCGTTTACATCTTTGTTTCTTGTTTAGAATTTGAATGTATATTTTTAACCATCTTTTCAACCAATGTTTACCAACCAAGATTTGCTAGATACGATATTTCTATTCATTTTTGTGTTTGTCTAATTGGAAAACAATCGACATTTCAGTAGTTTGAAATATTAGCACTAATATTTTTTAATCTTTTCCATTTTTGACAAATTTTTCTGAAGTTTTACGCTTAACCCCCACCCCACCCCTAAAAGCGGAAATAAAGTGTTTCAGTCTGTTAACAGTAGAGGCCATTACTTAGCGAGGATTTTATTACATTTATGATTTGTGTGAACATTTCTAAGGTTGACGATATTAAGTTGCTGAGTACTGTTTTTCTCTAATTTTGTATTGCTCTTTTAACACAAAGCGAATAGTGCAGCTTTCCGCCAAGCATATGGAGAACAATATAGATTAAGAGCAGAGGGAAGCAATTTTAGCCTCAGCCGAAATTGTTTGCGCTTAAATGAGGAAAATACAAAGAGATAGACGCATTCTCTTCTCGCTATTTGCGTTTTCATAAAGAATTGTCAGACATTAGAAATTATAGCATAAAAGGGAAGTAAAATCGATTTATTTGTCATATGTCTAACGGTAAAAGCCTCTGGGGGTACAATATTGGAAATAGAAGAACGTTAACCTTAGAGATTTCATCAGAAAGAAAAAACACACGCACAGATATATATATATATATATATATATAGTATAAGAATGAAAATTGGAAAAATTCTCAGGTTCTTGCTGACGCGTTTCGTCTTCCGACTTTATCAAGGCAACCATTTGATAATGTCGGAAGACGAAACGCGTAGGCAAACAATATATTTTCCAATTTTCATTCTTATATCAATTTGTCTTTTCCATAGAATTCTGCTAGGAAATTTTAGTATATATATATATATATATATATATATATATATATATGAGTGTGTGTGTGTGTGTCTCTGTGTGTGTGTGTGTGTGCAGGGTGCCCGCTGAAAGACTGAAAAAATTAAAATAACTTTTACAAACACCTGTTTTTTTTTCAAATTTTTTAATATTTTGGAATATAATTAAGGGATTTTTTTAGTATTATGTGTGAAGAACAACATCCCTCGAATGGCTACCAGTTAAAAGTTAATAGAAATGAACGTGCTACCACCCGTTTCTGAATGATTGGATTTCTTTGTATCCTTGGAAAGAGTGAATTATGAATTTTTCTGTGCCTTTAAAACTTAGTGAATTTAAAAAATAAGATGAAATGGAAATAATGTTTTTAATTACAAATTTAACTTCTAAGCTTTTATCTTCCAATTTTGAAACATGGTTATTACTCTGTAAAAAAAAAAACATATTTTAAATCAATTAATTTATTTATATATATATATATATATATATATATATATATATATATATATATATATATATATATATATAAATGCATATTCTAGAAGCAAGCTTTCTTCAAACATCTTTCATTGAATACGGCCGACAAAGACGATTGAATTAATTTTTTATTAATTTTTTCTACGTTCCTAACGTTTTTTTCTGTTTTGTAGTAATGAAGGTATATAAAAATCGTCTACAATTTTTATTGTCGCAAGTGTTTTCTATCATTTCTATAGTCATTTTTTAGGGGGTCTGTCTCTGGTGCCTTTGAAAAAGTAGCGATTGGAATTCGTGCGACGGTGGTACCATGAAGGAGAGATCGTTAGAACAATTACCATGAAAATATTTGTAGAAATTAGAAGGAGAAATTGACTGAAGTCGAGATGCCATGTCAGGACCAATAAAATTAGAGGCTCTTCTTTGAATTTTGTCAGGAATCTTGAGATATATAGCAAGGAGCACCACACCAAATATGGCAGTAATATTCAATGGACTGAGGATTAGTAGATTTGTAAATATGCAAGATAGATTCTAACAAGAAAAAAATTGTCTGGCACAGCATAATCAACCAACAATCGTTACAATATAATAACTTTATTTCATGTTAGTGGAAATAGTGAGATGAAAAGCGGAATAAAGTGCTCTGGGGAGTTAGCATCAGTTCAGCTGGTAAAAGGCAAAATGGTTTCTCTATGATGATTATATACTAGGCTTTCTTAGTCCATCTGATAAAAGGCAAAAACGGTCTTTTATGGTGATTATATACTAGGCTTTCTCAATCCATCTGATTATATACCGGGCTTTCTCAGTTCAGCTGATTGAAGGCAAAAAGGGTCTGCTCTGATGATTATATACTAAGTTTTCTCAAAGTTTTCTGAGAGAGAAAGTCGCTAGTAAATCGCTCGTTCGCAAAACCACCTCAAGTGTTTTTTGAATTAATGTTAGATAGGTTTTTCATCCGTTTCACCCAATACAAGGCCGAAAAGCTACAAAGGCACAAGGATAGGGAAGAATTAGAAACAGAACCGTTAATGATGACCAGAAAAGGAAAAAGATTAATCAGGAGGACAGTAGATAGCGATTGATTTTATATTTAAATTCTTTGAAGATTAAAGTTGACTGGAAAGCATGGAGCTAGAAGGACGTTTCATAAGCAAAAGTACGAGAGAAGAAACTGTTAGCATAGAACCTACGGTTAGATAAAACCAGCTAAGCAGTAAAATGATGCGATCTCGCCGCCAGTCTAATACTGTGCTTATATTCAAAAAGTCTAGGTACCATAGCGACGAGCTCATCTGAACAATTACTATGAAAGTATTTACATTATTTACATTATTCACACTATTGTCCTCACCTTTGTCGCCATATTTATCACAAAGTTTCCGCCGTTGTACGCTCCGGCCTTCTTCAGGTGGTTGGAATGTCGAACCGAACCCTTTATTTCGCTCACTGGGGTAGACTGTTCTAGTTCCACGTGCCATGTTTAATGGATGTCAGTTATCAGTTATCTCCTGTTAATTTCCACTCTGAAACGTTGTGATAAATATGACGACAAAGATGAGGATAATAGTCCGAATAATGTCAATAATGTACATAATACCTCATCTGAGAAATACAGACAGATAATGAAAGTATTTATAGATGAGACACTGAGAGGCAACCTTATGGTGGTGGGAAAGTGACTGAATCTGAGCTGCCATATCAGGATCTATAATATTGCTGATTCATCTTTTGATTTTATCAAGGATCTCAAGTTAAATAGCAGGGGCACCGGATCATATGTATCAGTAATATTCTAAGCATGGACGAATGGTACACTTATAGATATATATTTGGTTAAAAATAATAAGTCGCCACAAAGAGAGAAAGGTGGGAAATAACCACTGTTTATTTTTTACAATAGAAAGTTAATACAGAAATGGCGCTTCAGTTATTTGATTCCCTTAATTCTTTTTATTGATCGAAAAAGAAAAAAAACAATTCGGGGCTACTCAGCTACTCTGTAACTACAAGCTCGTGTTAAATATTAAATGTTATCGCGGTAAACATTGGAGATCTATATTTGTGATAATGTCGCGTTGGTGTCAGAGATTGCTTTTGCGGCTAGTAACCTGTCACATATTACGTGGAGAGGAGCTGGAAACTATGAAATAAACCTTAATGCCATAAAATATGGCATAAAAAGTAATTACTCAGACTTTCATACCGATAAGCTACTAGGTACACTAAAATTTCACGGCTCGATCTAATTTCCAAGATCTGATTAAATGACAAGGAGATTTTTATTAGGCTCGTAAAATTACAGTAGCCATCATAATTGGTTATTAAAAATGATGTATTTATAACTATAAATACTATATATATATATATATATATATATATATATATATATATATATATATATATATATTCACAGGATGGAGACGGATTGAGGGGAGATGGACAGAAATAAAAAAAACGAAAAGGGAAAGATATTTTGAGATAGAGATTTACGAATCAAGGAATCATGATACACACATTTTGTATAATGATACACACACTTTGTATCATGATACACAAATTTTGTATCATGATACACACATTTTGTATCATGATACACACATTTTGTATCATGATACACAGATTTCGTGTGTGAGGGAAAAAGAGAGAAAGAAATGTGAGAGAGAATATAGTTGCAATAGGGAGAGCGAAAAACATGAAATCTATTGTGAAAGAGAAAGAGAGATTGAAACAAAAAGATAGATATAGATTTGTGAGAGGGCGTCTTTCGGAAGAAAGAAAGTAAATTTTCACATAGAACAATGAAAGATTAGGCTTATGAGATCAAGTTGCCTAGCACGACAGAGCCAAGAAATCCCGAATGGAACTGTATTTCTGTTATTTATAACGTAAGAGAAAGATAAAAACTAACTTTTCACATTTCTAATTAAGAAAATAACATTTCAGCAACCCTAGTCTGCAGTGAGAAATCAATATTCTTGGAAAAATGCTTAAATTTTGTTTTTAGAGATTTTCCATACTAAGAATATTTTAAAAATATTTTTTAAGTGATGTGTGCTTTATCTAGTCTGAAAGTAGACAGTCTCAGGATCGTAGAAGTATACCTTGTCTTATCTCCAAGTATCTGCAAAGTTATAGCAAATTTCTAAACATATCTTAGATGTGGCAAAAGAAATTATGGGGCACCCAGTCAGGATCGAACTCAGTATTTAGTATTTACAAAGTTATGATTGTATAGTTAGTTAAAAATCCAGCGCATGTTTTTCTCCAATAAGATTTCTCCAGTATTCAAGCCGTTCAACGAAATTAAATAAATATACTGAGTAATAAATAAACGGGGCGTCTACTCAAATGCGAGTATCCACTAAATATAATTCAATATGTCTCTGAGAATGTGTGTGCATAAACATGAATTATGTGATTGCAAGAGTGTATATCTAAGTTTGAATATAAGTTAATAACATGTATTACTTTCGCTGTGCCTGTCTCAAATTGTTCGGCTTGTTTCTGTGGCGGGGGAATAGGTATATATATATATATATATATATATATATATATATATATATATATATATATATACAATCATTTGTTTGAAAAAAATACCCCGGCCCTATCTTGATTTAACCTCTTTTCGAAAGTAACTAATATGTTGATACAATAGTTATCTGTAAAAATGAATACCATACCAGCCCTTATTAAAATGATTGGTTTTCTCCATATCCATAGAAACTAATATTATAAATGTATATGCTTATAATGCTCCGTAAATTTCAAAACAAGTTATTCCAAAATTCGCTTGAGGATGAAACAGAACTAATTTAATATAATTTCTATAACTGAATTGGAAGTTTTTAGCTTCTGTTTTTGAAACATGGTAATTCCATCAAGCAGTTCGAAACCTTCAACTTTTATCCAAAAAGACGGAGAATTAAATTTATGAAAACTATTTCTCAACATTTTCCAAATAATTATAAAAATCCGTACACATCCGCTCTCAGCATAAGTACATAGAAATTTTAAATATCCTTATTATATAACAACATAAAATGGCGCCGTTTTAATGAAGAAGAATTTCAAATAAGTTTACGTCGTAAAATAACGTCTTTTAAGGACAATAAAGTTTCTGAAAATGAATCTGGTTTGCCCTCAAGTCTATTGAAGAGTGGTTGTGATTCCACGAATCATACAGTAGAGAGATTCTTAAGTATACACATTTAAATAAATTTATTCAGATCTATTTTTATCATTTTAAACGTCATTCTTGGGAGATATTCATATTTTAGTAGACGCTCCATTTATTTATTAATAATAGATTTATTTTCGTCTACCGGCCCGAATATTCGAGAAATTCTATTAATTTGCTCTCCGACAGAAATGTTTAAAGAAAAACAGACCACTTTAAGGCTCCATTAGTTATAATTTATTTCACCATAGAATTTTATTCTTCTCTGGATCTTCAGACTTCACTTTCAAAGGTGAAACGAAAAATGAATTTAAAATTTACACTTTTGAAGGGCAGCATTAAGCTTATCTGAGGTGACATAGAGGGTGGCGAGGGATGGTATGAGGGACATGGTCGAGTTTAGAGAGGGAAGGGAGAGTTTTTATATTAATTTTTATATTTCTTTTTATTATAATACTTAATATTGAGAAAAGAGGGGTAAGGATCAGACATTGACATTTAATCGGTCAACTCAATGGAGAATTAAAGTGGTCTGATTTTCTTTAAATTATATATATATATATATATATATATATATATATATATATATATATATATATATATATGTGTGTTTGTGTGTGTGTGTGTGTGTGTGTCGGTAATTCCATATCAAATAAATATATTTTCGGAAATTCCCTAGGCTGGGCAATATTTTTAATATGTTGTATCCACCTCTGAGAAACTCAACCCACTAAAATTTTAGCTTACTGAGATATTTAGTTCAGGAGTTATAGCCTTTTGAAATTTACTGTCAATTTTTGCTGATTTCAAAATACCACAACTTGGCAAATATGTCACTTCATAACTTTGCATTCTAAAATTACACGAAGTTTACCTATAGTCTAGTGTATGGATGAAATACTTGTTTTTTTGTTTTTTTTAATTTTATTTCTGTTGTATGTAGTGTTATAGTTATAGGTTGCTAAGTATGGGTAAAATTGCTATTTTGCAGTTTTTCTTGTGTGTTTTGCCAGCCATAGAAACTAAAACATTAGCAGGAAAAAAAATAAAATTGATTATAATCATCTCATGACTTGCCTAATGAAAAACGTTGAAATATTTCTTTTGATACAGTTATATGATTCCTATTTAAGGTTTGCATCTACTCGAATAAAAAAAAAAACTGTACACGTATATAGAACCCACCTGCGGTTTATACGGCATCTATGCAGAGACGACTTTATTTATATAGTTTCTGGGAGATGGCGCATCATCTAGCGTGATCAATAGTTTGAACAAGGTCAGTACAGTGAAAGCCTCGGACACGATGACTTGTGACTTCGTGCTAAGACAACCATTGACAATCTCCGAACATTTCTGTCGAGCCAATTATATTCAACCCGTGGTATGGCTTTCTGACACTTTTAATATATCCCGAACATAATGATCGCCTCTCCAGGATGATAATGCACATACACACATCTCAAATAAACACACACACACACATAGAGACACACACACACACACATATATATATATATATATATATATATATATATATATATATATATATATATATATATATATATATATATAAGTAATTATGTTTGGGTTAAGTCACTGGATTCCACCATAAAAGCGACTTGACCAAAAGAGATGTGAGTTCAATACCTAGCTACAGCCAAGCCGAACAAAAACTTGGCGAGTTGAGATACTAAAACATCTAGAAGAGGCTTGGCACGTGGAACTAGAACAATCTACTCTGGTGGACGAAATAAAGGGTTCGATTCGAAATTCGAATCACCTGAAGAAGGTCGGAGCATGCAATAGCCGAAACTTCGTGGATATGCCAACAAAGATGAGGACAACAGTCTGAACAATGTAAATAGTATAATTATAATATCTCATCTCAAAAATATACATATTTTTTCACGGGTATAAAATTTCATTAGTTCAATCAATCGGGCATATTAAAAGGCAATAACAAAAATGAAACAATTTATAACAAAAAATATATTCAAATATTGTGACTTATATTAATAGAGTAATGCATGATTTTACAAGTACACAGTTATACTGACTTGTGTTTATTAATTAGTATGACTTATTATTATGTGCGTTATATAGTATATAAATTAGTAATCAGTATAGAAAATATTAATGGAATTTTTGGAGATAGGTGTGTTATGTTGACAATAAACAGAAAAAGAACTAGATTAAAATTAGGTTTTATGGAGAATTACTTTAAATTTTAATCAACAACATTTACATATAAAAAAAAAAAACAGAACTTTCTAACCAGGAAGACAAAGCTTTCTGTTAGAGCCACTCTTGAAAATAATAGACGATAATGGTTGCTATTTGGCGTGTGGTCTGCTTTGGGCAGAAATAATTTTGAAATTGGTGAAGCCTGAAAACGCCTAACATTGCATCCGATTGAAGTGCTTTTTTCCTGATTAAAATTTAAAGTAATTCTCCATAAAACCTAATTTTAATCTAGTTTTTTTTCTATTTATTGTCACGGATCCTTACCTATAACTACAGAATGAATTCTAACACTATGTATACTACACCTCTCAAGAGAGAGAGAGAGCGAGAGAGAGAGAGAGAGAGAGACTAATCGAATCGAGCCGATAGTAGTTCACTCCAAACCAGACTGACAGTCATACTAACACCTTCCACATCTTGTATTATTATTTCGTGTAATATACCTTCGTTATTTCTACTCTTGTGTTTGTGTTGCTCTTCCTTGGCCCTAACCTGGACAATAACACACACACACACACACACATATATATATATATATATATATATATATATATATATATATATATATATATATATATATATAAATTTTAATGAAAAACAGACCACTTTAAGGTACCATTACAATAATTTATTTCACCAAGATGAGAAAGAATAGAGGACAATTCCAACGTTTGTAATATTTAATTTAAAAGAGTGCCCAATACAAAGTAGAGCAATATTCTTTATTTTAGGATATTATATCGAAAAAATTGTAAATTATCGGTTAGTGCCAGTAATTTACAATCGCCTGATAAGATGCGTTGATACGCATCGAAACTCGACTGCTATTGTGTAGAGATTTTGAGATGTTTTCGACGTAACATCGTAACATAAAGTATATATATATATATATATATATATATATATATATATATATATATATATATATATATACATACGGAAGTATAGTAGTAGTTCACTCCAAACCAGACTGACAGTCATACTAACACCTTCCACATCTTGTATTATTATTTCGTGTAATATACCTTCGTTATTTCTACTCTTGTGTTTGTGTTCTTCCTTGGTCCTAACCTGGACCATAACATTTATGAATACAATTTTATTCACTGGATTGTTTTGATGAAGCATACAAATGAGTAGAGACAGACAATTTAATGTATACATATATTTACATATTTACTCGGTCTACCCCTAAAATACAAACTGTGTTTCAGGATCAATCAGTCTCAATTTCACTACAATAGTAATGTTTCCTGGAATTACTTAGTTAACCATTTCACAAGGTTATTAAACGTTCTACTAGGATTTATTGTAGGCGGCCACAATATTAACAATATATGCAGATGATACGGAAAGGAAGCTACAGGCACTCGTTCAGAAGCTATTAAAGGAAAGCGAGAAGGAAGGACTAAACATTAATTATAAGACAGAATGTATGGTAGTAAAGAAAAAGAAAAATCAAAATACGAATTACGAATAGGAAACACTAAGATCAAGCAAGTAAAAAATAAATATCTAGAAAGTTGGAAAATTCGAAGTTAGATTGAAATAACGAAAGATGCTTTCAAAACATTAAGCAGTGTATTAAAAAACAGAAAAATTTTCTTTAGAAACAATAAAATAAGTACTGGACTGTTATGCAATATCTCTCATCCTATACAGCAATGAACAGTGGACAATCTCATCACATATGAATAGATTTGATGGAGCAGAAATTTGTCTCTACAGAAGGATGCTGAGAATACTATAAATTGAACATGTGAGTAACGAAGTTTAAGAGAAAAAAGTCACCTTTACTTAGGATCAGAAAGAGGCAGGTGAAATGTCTATAACACATAATGAGGAAAGAGAGCGCGGAAAATGTAACACTCCCAAGGCATGCTGAAGGTAAGTGGTATAAAGAAAAGTAACGGGTAACCGTCATGGCACATAAAAGAAAGAGTAATGTCGTAATCCTTTCTGGCGATGAAACGTCCTTCTATGTTAATCGTGGACTCACCGGTCATTGATCGACGCGGGCTGTTGACACGCGCCTACCGGGGACCCTTTTACGACATGTGTGGGTCAGGCACTTCAGTTCCAAGGAACCGACAGTAGACAACCTGCAAATATGATTTGATTATGGTAGTGAAGGTTTTGTGTAGAACCAACCACACTTTTTTAGAGCCTAATACAGAGCCCTGGTGCACCGTGTACCACAAGGTCCCCAAACGACTCTCTACAGGTTTTGAATTTAGAGTTGTCTTTCTCCTAGACCAGCTGCCATCCAAGGCTATAGAACCCAGTCTGTCCTATTATTTGCCCATAACTTGAGGAAAGGTGGAGTAATGGTTAGCGGCTCGGATTGAAGAATCAGGGTGCCAAGTTAGAATTCCAGCCGTGCTAATATCCTTGGGAAAGGCATGAATCGTCTTGTGACCCCCCACCTATGGTTAAAGTCTATGTTAATATACACTATGATATTATACTTTATTTACATTATTCGGACTATTGTCCTCATCTTTGTCGCCATATTTATCACACTGTTTCAGCCGTTGTACGTTCCGAATCAGCACATATGCTAGGCCACAAAAATCTCCTGAGCCGACCAAGCATAGAAATAAATACAATATGGGAACCAGTAATAAGGAGTGCCAGAGAAAAGCAATGATAACAACATAGTTGCAATATGAGCTCTGGTAAAAACATAAATTGATAACAGCAAAAATTGCAATATGAGCACTGGTAAAAATGATTGTTGCAGAAGACATTAGGCTTATAATACCCAGAAATTCATGCACAAGAACACATGGCACAGTGGATAAAGGCGTTGGTTAGATCCAGTGACAGGACCCAAAGAGTGTGAGTTCAATACCCGGTTAAGCCAGTGGATAACTTTCAGAGGGAAAATAACAGGAGATAACTGATAACTGACATCCATCAAACATGGCACGTGGAACTAGAACAGTCTACCCCAGTGAACGAAATAAAGGGTTCAGTTTGAAATTCCAACCACCTGAAGAAGGCCGGAGCGTACAACGGCCGAAACGTTGTGACAAATATGGGGACAAAGATGAGGACAATAGTCCGACTAATGTAAATACTGTACATAATACCTCATCTCAGAAATATAGACAGATACTGAAAGGCCGAAACGTTGTGATAAATATGGCGACAAAGATGAGGACAATAGTCCGAATAATGTAAATAATGTACATAATACCTCATCTCAGAAATATAGACAGATATTATACTTATACATTATGATATTTATTTAAATTGTGTATTTTATTTCGATGTGTCTACGAACACATACAAATTATTTCATAGATATTTAGGCAGAATAGGGTATGTAGATGGTGTGAAGAATAACTTCTCGGGGCGCGAAATAGGGGATCTGAGTTCGAATCGCAGATGAGTTCGTGACACTTTCGCTCAAATACTCTTCCTTCTCCCTGGGTATGTTCTAAAGACTATGGCAGTATGGGTTCTTCAGTTTTGACTGGCAACCAGTCTGGGAGAAGGAAAACACGAAATTCAGAACTGAATGGGTTTAGCAAAATCCATCGCGTATATACCAACTTGATACGACGAAAACAAAAGCAGCAACGCCTAGTTCTGGACCCATACTCATCTGGCAGGCCTGAGTGAGTATGAGAGGAGGTACAGTAATTTCACATCCTCGTTCTAATTATAGGACCCCAGCATTTTGAAATAGGACTGTAGATAAGCATATGTAGAACTCAAGGTAAAGGGTGATTGTTAAAATGGTGATGAGGAATGAGGTGTGTGATATGAATAATGGTTGAGGTGATAGAAAGTGGTGATTATAAACATAATGGGGATAGATAACAATCTGCCCTTGAATTTAAGAGGTTAAGATTTTAGTATTCGATGAAGCACACGTGGGAGTCAATTCGACAAAGTGGCAGTTATTGTGAAAAAATGTATTAAAAGAAGTTTTATGCTCATATTTGGAATAGGGAGGAGGAAATGAGCGTGATTCGTGTCCGAGTATTCGTGTGTGCGCCCATAAAATTCTGAATTGATGGAACTAAAAAATGGAGCAGAAATAACGATAGAGTAACGATAGTCTTGCGACGTTTCCCCTCTGGGTGGAAAGAGACAAAGCCGTAAATATATTTTCCCTCGTAAAACAGCATAAACGATTTTTAATTTTTTTTTTTTTTAGTCTTTTAACCATTCATCCCCAAAATAGGAAGGCCTTTTTCAGGTGCTTATAATGCCGAACTGAACTCTTTATTTCGCTCACTTTGGTAGACTGTTCTAGTTCCACGTGCCATGTTTAATGAATGTCAGTTATCAGTTATCTCCTGTTAGTTTTCCTTCTGAAAGTTCTCCACTGCCTTAACCGGGTATTGAACTTTTTGGGTCCTGTCACTGGATTTAACTAACGCCTTTATCCACTGTGCCATGTGACCTTGAGGACATCTGTGTATGAATTTCTGGGTATTATAAAACTAATGTCTTCAGCAACCGATTTTTTACAAGTGTTCATATTGCAATTTTTGATGTTACCATCCATTTTTTAAAAGAACTTATGTTACAATTTTTGTTGTTATTATCGCTTTTCTCTGTCACTCCGCAAAGCATAGAAATGAATACAATATGGGAACCAGTAATAAGGAATATAACCTATTTATTAGATAAGTACCGGCATTTGAATTGGTGTTGAATATATTTTTCTTCCTAATTATATCTTCTATTGTCTTGTTGGTTTGATGGTAGATATCCTAGTATTAAGGGTGACTAATTTTTTTAAAATTTATTAGAAAGAACGTTACAGGTTAAGATGATCATTATTTTTTTTTTTTTTTTTTGGTGGTGGTGGTGTGTAGTTCTTTGGATTTGTGGAATTTGCTAGCTCATTTTCTACGTACCTACCTATATATATATATATATATATATATATATATATATATATATATATATATATATATATATATATATATTGTCTGAATAAAAACAGACCACTTTAGGGTTCCATGTAATAAGTTATTTCACCACAACCCCTTTAACAGGGCTCTGGATCATCAGACTTTACTTCCAAAGGTTGAAAAGAAAAATGAAAATAAATTCACACGTTTTTGACGGACCTCATCAAGTATACGCAAAGTTAACGAAGTGAGGAAGTGAGGAGGGAGAGAAGATAAGATATGAGTGGGTTAGATGCACCATTTCAGTTCCTTATTCTTAACCCCACTGTGTGTCGGCTAGACGTCGCTTAAACTTAACGTGTATTGTCTCTAGATATAGATGGGTAAGGGGTGAGGGAGAGGACCGACATTAAAGCCGAATAAATTACATTTCACGAGGGCAGGTTTCATTCAAAATCTTAGACGCTGTTATTTCGCATTACTTTAAAGGGTATATTTGGGGTTAAAGTTTGATATAAATCTAAATGTCTAAACAATCTACGAAGAATTTAATTTGTTCGTTGGAGTTTTGGGTATTTTCTATTAAATAGTCGATTGAAAAAACTCATAGAGAGTACATTGAAAAAGTAATCTATTTTATATTTAGTAATCTTTTTTTATTTTTCTAAACTTTTTTCTTATTGATTGTTAAGTTGACATCTATTCGTTTGATTTTTGTTCATTAATTAAATAAACTCGTTATTGTTTTATCAACGGTTATTCCAATTTAAATAATTTCATCATCAATAATGATTATTAAAGGGTAATATATTTCAATTTAAATTAAATTATCAATTTAAAGTTTACCTCCGCATTATTTATTTAAACTCACTTCCAATTGGAGAATATTAGAGGAGAGATTTGGATAACGCATTTCTACCCGGTCATGCTGCTGTATTATATATATATATATATATATATATATATATATATATATATATATATATATAATTATTTTTATAAAAAAATTATAACATAAGTATGTTATAAAATCACTACAAAAATAGCCATTTTGTTTCAACACACTCTGTGTCTTATCAAGTGATGATGTTGAAAATAAAATAAATGGTTTTAAAAAGTTTCAGATTAATTAACGATCCTACACTAGGAAACATTGTTACAAAAGCTAGAATAACCAATCAAAAACGAAGTATAGAAAGATTCAAAAGCTTGACAACGAAATCCTGCTCTAATAGCTATTCAGATCTTTTAATACGTGTAATATTAAAAATAATTTATACTAACTAATAATTATAAATTTACATGATAAAATTTAATATTAAAATGAAAAACTGGCAATTTTTAAAATCCAAATTTAATCACTATTAAGTTTAAAAACTACAAAATTATTGAGAAAAGAAAAAATATATATGTTTATTCAATTCATTTCTTCATTGAAATTACGTTCGACAAGACAAGATGCTACAATACATCCGGTCATTTGATAATACATGTATATATATTTTTCTCTTTTTCCCTTTCTTTTCCGTTTTTATTTTAAAGTTTGTGAATATGGTCTTAAACTCACGCGTGACACAACAAAAACACAATCAGATTATAATACATAAGCATCCAGACATAATTAGATACACACACACACACACACACAAACACACACAAAAAAAAAAAAAAAAAAAAAAAGGAGAGGTGGGGGGAATACATGAACATCTCTACAGCCCTTTATGAAAAAAGGAGACGTGGAAACTAACACTTATACACACACAGATAAATGTGAATACACTCTACATACACATAGACACCGATATATACACATACATACATCCACAGACAATGGCATAGACATTGAGAAATCACAACCAGTAAATATTTCAGACTTAAATAAATGCTAACAACTAATAATCCATCATCTCTATATAATCCTACACTATCTGAATCTAGACAATAGTGTAGGATTATATAGAGATGATATATATATATATAAAAACTCAACTAAAATTAAGGTAGACCGTATTGGGAAAAAAATGATCTATAGGGTATTTAATGATTTAGGTCTTAGGACAATAGTTACTACTAATGTTAGACAAGTAGATTTTCTAGATGTCACCCTAGATCTTGCTAACAATATTTTCCAACCATATGTGAAGGTTAATTCCAACCCATTATACGTGCATCCTAATTCCAACCATCCCCTTCGGTTATCAAACATATACCCTCTTCCATTGAATTTAGAATTAGCGCTAACTCTTATAATAAGGAGGTTTTCAATAAACATAGTGATTTTTATAATTCTGCACTAAAAAATAGTGGATACAAAAATACCACTATTCGATATAAAAACCCTGTTAAATGCAACCATAATAAGAAAAGAAGATCTAGAAAGATTATTTGGTTCCTCCCCTTTCAATGTTATGGTCAAAACTAAGTTAGGGCGTATATTTATAAACCTAATCAAAAACATTTCCCCAACCCTGAAACTAACCCACTTAGTAAAATATTTAATCCTAATACCCTTAAATTAAGCTATAGTTGTGCTGATAACCTAGAGCAGATAATTAAAAAACATAACAACATAGTCTTTAACAAGTATAGGAGTTCAAAAGGCTTGACTAATCAACAGGTTACTAACTGCAATACTAATTATAAGAATACAAATAACAACTTATGTAATTGTAGGAATCCGAATAATTGTCCACTACAAAATAACTGTGGGATTACTTCTGTAGTCTATCTTGGTACTATTTCAACAATTGAAAATCAAATATAAAGAAGTTTCACATTGGTTCTACTATGAAAACATTCAAGGAACGCTGGCGGGGGCATATGCAATCCTTTAATCACAGTGAATATAGGTACATGACTTCATTATCCAAGTATTTTTGAAATCTAAAAGATAAGAACAAAACACCTACGATTAAATGGAGTTTGGTTAAGAAAGCTCGTACATGTAACTCCTATATACCCCATGTTACCTATGCCTTAATGAAAATTTGAAATTATTAGATTTAAAAACAAGGCTGATCTCTTAAATCAAAGATATGAACTTACAGTAAATTGTAAACACCGTTATAAATTTAACTTAGTGTAGGGGTCGTATACTTTAAATGATAATGATATGTCGCTGTATTTTTAATAGATTAGTATTTTTATTGCATGATGGTCATACTTACGATATAAGTGTGTATTGTTTACCTGCATAGTGTTATTAGTGTTGTTGTAAATGTGTATATATTTATTTATGTGTTGGTTAGAGTATTTGCACTGAGAAATGTGTAGGTTGGTGTATAAATGTATTTATGGTTTTTTTTTTTTATATGTGTGGGTGTATGTGTGGGGTGTGTATGTATGTATATATATGTGAGTGTGTATGTATATATATATGTATTATGTGGGAAGGTAAGGTAGATTATAAGAGAAAAGGTTAATAATTGTTGCTGTATATGTGTATGTGTGTGCCTATATATGTATGTGTGTATGGGTGTGTGTATATGTATGTATTTGTGTGTGTATGTGTATATGTATGTATGTATGTATGTATGTATGTATGTAAATATATATATATGTTTGTATATATATATATATGTATGTGTGTGTATGTGGTTGGATATATATATATATATGCATATATATATGTATGTATGTGTGTATATGTATGTATGTGTGTGTATGTGTATATGTATGAGTATGTACATGTATATGTATGATAAAATCACGGCAGTATAATGGTTGGCCAGCATGGTTCGCTAGATTAGATGCGACTGAGGAATGAGTTCGTTCCTCACTGGGTAAGTTAATTTCGGCTTTGTGCCACGATATATTTGTATATATATATGTATGTGTATGTGTATGTGTGTATGTATGGGTGTATATATATATATGCGTGTGTGCATATATATATATATATATATATATATATCTGTATGTCCTATTTTATTGTGTATGTGTATTTATATTTAAGTATATTTCTGTTTGTATGAATGTGTTTATATATTTGTATGTTAGACGATATGTATATTGCTGTGTGCTGGTGTTTGAAGGTATATTTATGTATCTATATGTTAGTTCGTTTATATATGTATTTGGTTGAATGTTGTTGTATTTTTATGTATGCATGTATATATGGGTAGTTGTTATTGTAGATAGATATATTTATATATATATATATATTTATTTGTAGATATGTATGTATGTGTGTATATATATTTATGTATGTTTGTGTATGTATATATATGTGTGTGTGTTGGCACCTATTATGTATGAGTTTGTTTATGTGTATGTGTGGGTATGGAAACTTTGGTATATCATGACGGTTTTTTTTTTTTTTATATATCTAAGTATGTGTGCATAAAAAGTCTATGTGTATATATGTGTGTGTATTTAGGTTTATATATATGTGCGTACATGTGTACTTGTTATCATAGATATGTATATGTACGTATATGTTTATGTTTATAAATTTATTTGTATGTATTTCTGTATGTATATGTATGTATGAGTATATATTTATGTATGTTAATTTGTTTTTGCTGCCGTGTATATATATATATATGTATATATTTGTGGATTTCTTTATCCTGTTTTTCTTTGCCAAATATATAATGAAACTATTATAAACTTATATTATTAATAATATATATATTTTTATTGATATTTATGGTTTTAGAGTTTTCGTTTTAATATATTAAATAATATTATTTTAAACATTTTTATCTTTGTATATTTGCTCCCTTAAGTTATAATTCAATAAGTGGTTAGCATTTATTTAAGTCTGAAATATTTACTGGTTGTGATTTCTCAATGTCTATGCCATTGTCTGTGGATGTATGTATGTGTATATATCGGTGTCTATGTGTATGTAGAGTGTATTCACATTTATCTGTGTGTGTATAAGTGTTAGTTTCCACGTCTCCTTTTTTCATAAAGGGCTGTAGAGATGTTCATGTATTCCCCCCACCTCTCCTTTTTTTTTTTTTTTTTTTTTAGTGTGTGTGTATGTTTGTGTGTGTGTGTGTGTGTATCTAATTATGTCTGGATGCTTATGTATTATAATCTGATTGTGTTTTTGTTGTGTCACGCGTGAGTTTAAGACCATATTCACAAACTTTAAAATAAAAACGGAAAAGAAAGGGGAAAAAGAGAAAAATATATATACATGTATTATCAAATGACCGGATGTATTGTAGCATCTTGTCTTGTCGAACGTAATTTCAATGAAGAAATGAATTGAATAAACATATATTTTTTTTTCTTTTCTCAATAATTTTGTAGTTTTTAAACTTAATAGTGATTAAATTTGGATTTTAAAAATTGCCAGTTTTTAATTTTAATATTAAATTTTATCATGTAAATTTATAATTATTAGTTAGTATAAATTATTTTTAATATTACACGTATTAAAAGATCTGAATAGCTATTAGAGCAGGATTTCGTTGTCAAGCTTTTGAATCTTTCTATACTTCGTTTTTGATTGGTTATTCTAGCTTTTGTAACAATGTTTCCCCCTAGTGTAGGATCGTTAATTAATCTGAAACTTTTAAAACCATTTATTTTATTTTCAACATCATCACTTGATAAGACACAGAGTGTGTTGAAACAAAATGGCTATTTTTGTAGTGATTTTATAACATACTTATGTTATAATTTTTTTATAAAAATAATTATATCTGCTCTACTTTGTATTGAGCACTCTTTTAAGAATAGTAATTGTTGGTTATTGGAATTCATTCCGTGTATACCAATTATATACTTTGGTATATATATATATATATATATATATATATATATATATAACTTTATTGAGACATTACAATTCCATTCTATTAACGCAAACCCTTTGGGATCTGTTCCATTTCATGACAGCGCCTTTCTAACACTACATAAAAAGAAGCGTTAGTGCAGTCCCTGAAGTCTATACTAAATACTGTGATGCTAATGGCATATATTGGTAACATAGATGTTGCCTTTGTTATTCTTTTATTGCTTACTTTCAGTACATTTCTTAGAGTTTATCATCGGAGGCTAACTATCCATCTGATTCTGTTATTGCAGCCAGACATCATCTCATTGCGACATGAAAGAAAACAATCATTCAAAGTTAAGTTAATCGATAATCAATCAATGAGTGGCATCCCAAAAGTTATTAATATCCAAATGATTTTTCACATTCGAATACAGAATTTCGTGACACGCACGTTGTTTTAAAAAAATGGGTTGAAGTATAGAGTTGTAAAGGGTATATCTAAGATTGGAAAGCGAGATCAACACTATTAGTGGGACTTATAGAAAAATAAAATGAATTCCTTCAGTGTATCTTTTCTTATAATCAATTATTTTAGTTCATTCTTTTTAAGAGAAAGAAGGGGTATTGGTATCAAAATTTAATTCTTCGAATTCAATTTCCACTTGATTCTGTTTCCAATACTTGTAAAATGCTAAATATCTCCCAAACAAAAACAAAAAACTATGAAAATATAAAAATACATTTTTATAGCACAAATAACAGCTATAAATTTTTATTTTTAAAAAATTACCAACAATATATCTGTATATTTAAAATTACCAACAATACCTTATTTATAGTCAAATTATCAATAATACATATTTATAGTTAATCATGGGTAAGACGATAAACTACATCCGGTAGCAAGGCCTATGTTCAGGAGATTGGATGTTTTGAGGAGCGTGGAACCACCTATTAAATGCTGTTCTTTCAAGATCCGCTCTCACCCAGAATGGTAGCACTTGTTAGAAACAAAGCGATGGGAAAACAGTGAATCCTTGTTGTAACCAAGAATGAGGAATAATCAAAACGGAGGTTGGAAATGAAATGGTAATCTTTATAACATTAACAAGATATAATACTCGCCAGCGGCGTGAAGTAGGTAAACCACTGATAGTGGTGGACTACTTAGATTGCATATTACCCCGGCTTACAATAGTGTCTAACGTTTTTATGAGGATTGGGACATACATATTAGTGTTCATAGGTACAAGCATATAACAACCCCAAAACAAAAACAAAAAACTATGAAAAAATATATTTTTTTGTAGTAAAAGTACCAGCAATTATTCTTTATGCATAAAAATGACCAACAATACATATTTATAGTAAAATTACCAACAATACAATTTTAAAGCAAAATGGCCAGCGACATAATTTATCTGTAATTTAAAGGATGAAACTGCGTTCAAAATATATTTACTTGAATCCATAAAATTATGTTCAAAGTATTTAGATTTCAGGACTAAATAACCCATAGAAATGTTGATATGCCGCTAAAGAAAATCAACCAAGAAAACTACAATATAAAACATACATACCATCTCCTCTAGAAATTATGTCCACACAAACATGAACATGCACAAAAGCTGAGTATCATCTACCATGTATTCAATTGTGATTGCAGAATAACATAACATATAACATATCATACGTTCATTAATCGCAGTAGCCGCTTTGCGTCTTAGTGGCATTATCGCCTTGTTTAGGGTGAAGTGATTTTAAAAATCTGCTAATCTTGTCCTGTTGTTTTCAGTAAAAAGTTTCCATCAGCAGCGTCTTTAGGTTTTATGAGAAGGAGAGAACATAAGTGAAAGTACAAACAAACCAATAAAACTTTTTTCTACCACATTGATCTATCCAATTATGTAGTAAATGTTTTTGACGATAATAAGACTTTCTTCAAAGAAAGTGACAAAACATTTGAATAATAAATGAAAAACTAAGAATAAGAGTTTATATTTCAACTTACAACACATCGGGGAATTATTTTAGTTCAAAATAATTATCTCAATGGTAGGAGACAAAAAAAACAAACTTTTAGCAAAATTTGCTCGGTATTAAAAATATTCACTATGGGTTATTTTGTGAAGAATTCATCAAATATTTACTTAGATGTACTGATAAAATATTTAAACGTTGTCATGGATTTCATGGTGAGCTAAAACCTATACAAGTGTATTGTTTCACTATAAGAGATTTTTAGGAGAAGGTTTCTTTGACAATGTGTGAATTGCGGGAAATCCAATGATTAAATTCTTCAGCTTATTTTCCAGGCTTGCCTTCCTAGAATAGAACGGGGAAAAGTTACGTATGCTTCTTCCTTTCATGCCTGATGTTTGCGTTTAACATGAAACAGTTGCCACCGTGTGCTGACTTCAATGTCTAGTTTTATATATATATATATATATATATATATATATATATATATATATATATATATATATATATATATATATATATATATATATTATAGTAAAAAAGGAAGAACAGTAAGATATGTAATTAGGTGTTCTTGATATTTATATTTTTACAAAACAGTGCTTAGTGTAAATATGCAGAGCATAAATAAGTTGTGATGGATAAATTGCTGTCTAAATTACAAAAAAAGACAAAACAAATGAAAATTATATTGACTTTCAGCTTTATATATATATATATATATATATATATATATATATATATATATATATATATATCGGTTCCAAAATTCGCTGGAAAATGAAACTGAACGAATGCTTTTAATTTAATATTTGAAGTTTTTGGTTTTGTTTTTGAAACATGGTAATTCCTGTGTAGTGATGAAACCATATTTTTAAATCAGTTAATTTAGAATATCATATATATATATATATATATATATATATATATATAAATGTGTGTGTGTGTATGTATGTATGTTTGTATTTGTGCGTGTGTGTGCCTGTAAAGACAAAAGGAAAATTTATTTTAGCCGACCCGTTTCGTCCCCTGAGGCACTCTATCAAGGCAAATATAAGGATGTTGCAACAAGTATTTATATACAAGAGAAAAATTTTATCTGTTTTTAAAACCTTTTAAAGAACGCTCATAAATAATCTGAAAGTTGAAAGTCAGTATTATTTTCATTTGTTTTTTTTTGTAATTTAGACGACAATTTATCCATCGCAACTTATTTTAAATAATATAACGATATTATGTCTATTTATTCTTATAATAATCTTTTCTAATTCTCTAATCAGCTTCTTGATGTCAAGATGAAATTTATCAAGGAAAGCGCCGTAGATTATTCTTACCCAAGTACTTTCGATACTCGTGTATTGTGTGTGTGTGTGTGTGTGTGTGTGTGTGTATGTGTGTACTGCGTTTGACATTATTACCGCCTTTAAGTTTTATTGAAATATAAAATTTTCGTGAATGACGACAAATAAATGGGGCAGTTAGTATGAACTCCGGTGAAATCTATCCAAATGTCGACAAACACGTGGAATTTGTATGAATTGCCAATATTTTGAAGTTTCAAATTAAAAGCAAGCTTGCAAATTTGATTTGGTTATTTCCGTCTAGTGTTAAGATAACAGTTCAAATATACACTGATTTTTTTAAGGTATGTGTAGAGAAAAAGTTTAAGAAAGCGTTTCAAAAACCAAACGCCTATAGGAAGATTATTTCTATGCACGCAGTATGCCATCATATTCAGCAAAGAAACCCTAATCAATATCTAAATAAAATACATTCGTTTTATTGAAGTGGTTAGCTGAATTGGATTGTAAACGTCTGGAGTATTCTTAAAAGGATGGTTTAAATTGTCGGACGGTAGTTTTAGTAGAAATGATGAACTTTGAAATGAAATTTTGCATACAGACCAGTTCGTTTTATATGAAGCAATAGCTAACAAAATCAGCAGATGAAGGATTTCTAAAACTCGTTTCAAAACATTTTACATCAATGTCGTTTGTTACAATTTGAGGTCATTATTAAATTGTTTGATTAAAACATTTACCGTTGTAAATATTCTAAAAGTCTTGTATTTTATGTTTTTAATTCCAACATAGTGATTTCTAAACATTCAGTAATTTGGCTAATAAGGTTGCTAATAATTAGGAAACATTAAAAATGACACATAATTTGAAACACAATGTATATGTAAAATGCGCATATATATATATATATATATATATATATGTGTGTGTGTGTGTGTGTGTGTGTGTGTGTGTGTGTAGACACTCACAATATTGCTGTAAGCACTGATATGTTAAAATGTGTGTAAAAGAATATACAATAATAAATTTATAAACTTATAAACAAACAACAAGGTTGAAAGAGCAAAGATAAAAGTCCCATTGAAGAGGTTTAACTAAAGAAATTCACAATGAACACACACACACACACACACATTGGGGATCCTACTGTGTCTAAAAGTACTCGGTGTCGGTATCTGAGGGAAATAGCAACAACAGTCAAACCTGTATCGAAGTCTCCTTTGGCGAGAAATCACATTCAAAATCGATTGAAATGGACCGAGGATAATATGAGAATTGACTTCTCTAAAGTTTTGTTCACAGGCGAAACTCGAGCAACGCTTGATGAGCCAGATAGATGGTGCAGAGGCTGGGTAATGAACGGACAGAATCGCCATCAGCGTTTGAGACGCCAACAAGGCGGTGGAGGCATAATGATCTGGGGTGGTATTATTGGAAAAACATTAGCGGGCCCATGGAGAGTACCAGATGGCGTCAAATTGACTGCTGATGGATACATAGCGTTTATGAAGGAGCATCTTGAACCGTGGATGAAAAGGCAAAGAGTTGCCTTCAGAAGGACCATTGTTTTATGCAAGATAATGCTCCCTTACATGCTGCTCACAAGACTACTGAATATTTGAAACAGGCTTCGATGGACCTCGAAAAATGAAGTGGCCAGCAAATTCTCCAGATTTGAACCCAATCGAAAACCTTTGGAGCATCATGAAGAGAAGACTGTACGCCAACGGACGACAAATCAGGAGTAACGCTGAGTTGTGGGAAGCAATTCTTGACATATCTCGCGACATTACAGCAGATGACAGCCTACAATTAACAAATTCTATGGATTGTCAACTTCTTCAAGTAATTTCAAAACAGGGAAGGCACATTCCCTATTAATTTGTTTTAAAATATGCCTTTGTTTGTATCTGTTATTTGTTTGATTATCTTATTAGCTTCTTTTGATCATAAACATTCACGTGCAACATTAATAAACGTTTTGTTTGCTCAATTCTGGGAATTTTACTAAACCTTTCTAATAATTTGGCACGCTCAAATCACCGCGCTAATGACAAATATGGCGCCAGTTTGTTTACATTGCGCAGATCAGTACGAAAATTTCAGTGATTGCGCAGACCTGTGTTGCCAACATTATGTGAAAAACTTGTGTGAATTGATTGGACGGTTTTTGAAATATTAGAAAAAAGTTATCTCGATAATAATTTGGCACGCAGTGTATATATATATATATATATATATATATATATATATATATATATATATATATTACAATGATTCATTCATACAAAAAGTAGATTAGTAAAGTTAATGATATAAAATGCCGAAATCTCTTCGCAAACAAAACTGCATTGACCTACGAACCACGCGATGAATGTTATGATGCTCGTTTTTAATAACTAAAAGCTGTATAAGGCTAGATTTTCTTTTAACCTGCAAGTACTTTCAACTCTACATACAGTCATCCTCAGGCATGGAAATTATTTAGTTTTTAGTAAATCCAGGTAGCATCCGAGATGAAACATTAAATGAAAATCGAAATATGTTTTTTTTTAGAAATGTATCATTGTTAACGGATAAACACATTTCTATAAAAATATTTTTGGTACTTAATTTAATGAATGAAAATTTAAAATAAATAAATAAAATGAAATCGAGTAAAGAGCAATAGGCTATCTTTCTGTCTGTCTGTCTCTCTCTCTCTCTCTTGTTCTCTCTTGTTCTCTCTCAGTCTCTTCTTCTCTCGTTCTCTCTCTCTCTTGTTCTCTCACTCTCTCTTGTTCTCTCACTCTCTCTTGTTCTCCCTCTCTGTCTCTTTTCCTCTCTTGTTCCCTCCTTCTTTCTCTCTCGTTTTCTCTCTCTTGTTCTCTCACTCTTGTTCTCTATTTTCCTCTCTCTCTCTCTTGTTCTCTCTCTCTCTCTCTCTCTATATATATATATATATATATATGTGTGTGTGTGTGTGTGTGTGTAAAAATTATCTATGTGTAATTTCTAAAGAATTCATGGATTTGTTTTTAATCCGACCTTTTTATTACTCGAAACGTCATTTTTTAGTGGGTCCTCGTATTTGAAATTTGATTTAAGATTTGAAAATTTGAATACGCAGGCCGATAAACGTTATAGACCGGTTTAAAGTAAACATTAAAATGGCACTTCTTTTTCAACACGCACTATAATAACGTTGAAGTAATATATATATATATATATATATATATATATATATATATATATATATATATATATATATATATATATATATATATGTATGTATGTATGTATTTATGTGTGTGTGTGTGTGTGTGTCTTCAAATACTAATTCCTCCCTCAGCGATAGAAGCATTAGCAACCGATTCAGTGCTGATTTAAATATACACCCTTCTTCATGCACTCACATGTCAAACGCCATTTTACCATGCATTTTCTTCTTCTTCCTCTTCTTGTTCTTCTTAGTCTTACTATTATTATTATTATTATTATTAATGATTAATATATACACCCCTTCTTCTCATGCACTCACTTTCATGCCAAACGCCATTTTACCAGTTATCTTCTTCTTCTTCTTCTTCTTCTTTTAATCCTACTGAAATATTTAAAAGACACAGGAGGGAGATAAAGATATCAATTCTTCTCCGCTTTTAATAACAATTTCTTTTCCATTCTTTGTTTCAAAAACAAGAACTGAATTTCCAAATAAGAACTTTATGTCTGTCAAGCACAAGAGAATACAGAAAAAAATGATTTAAGAGTGTGAGGGAAATAGAAGGTTGCGATGGAATCGAAACTTAGTTCATTTGCTGAACTGAAATGAAAAGAATATGACACCCGTCTACTACAGACTGGGAAAGACAGACAGCTAAATTTGAGATATTGCGTTAAACAGTGAGCTCAGTGTCATTATCAACTCACATAGGCAAAGGATACTCCGAACATAATGCCGCCTCGCCGTTTCCACATAAAATACAACATATACAGGAAAGACAATAATAAACGTCATTTTACCAGGCACCTTCTTCTTTTGCGCACTGTGTCCCTTTAGAGTGACGGGTGGCAGAAAGCCACACGAGGCGCACACAGACGTCTTTGTCTTCTTACTATCCCTCACAGGATATGTTCAACTATCCAAGTACAGAAGGTTTATATTCCCTTTTTTTTATTTTACTAATAATATTTTGATCAGATGAGAAGATATTCTATGTGTGGGCCCTTCAGGACATGGGCGATGATGGCTCTCCATAACTTCCTATCTGTTTGTATTATTCCCATCCCCCGTTCTGCTATATATTTTCACAAGGGTGTTCGCAAGGTTAATCTCTGTTTCCAGGAATTTCAATTGTCTCTTTAACATCCTAAGCATAACTATTTTTCGTTAAAATTTTCTCGATGATCTCTTGATTCCGTCTATAGAATTTCCATATTTCTGTAGAACAACTGCCCTCTTGCCTCAGATATTAGTATCACAATTAAGACAGTTAAAGAATATCATTACCTTCAGATGACGTTTTCTTTTTTCTCCCTTAGTTCTTATTGCTAGTCTTGGATTATTATTCTCTGACTACTGAAATAAGAATATGAATTCATACGTACGCCTTTTTAACTTGGATCACCCAGCTGTCAGTCTCTTGCTCTGGCTTTGAGCCAACAACCTTAGTGATAGAACCTATAAGAATAGTTTGATATACGGAAGATACTCCAGATACTTTGCGTGACTCTGTGATTGGGTCTGAGACATTAACAACCATTGTTTCCTTCTGCGTTGGAATTTCACCATAATAACGGTGGTGGCAAAAGAAATAGAAAAAGAAAATCGGACACGGAATCAAATTATACTCTTCGAGAATATTGGTCTGTTGGTGCTTTATTTTTCTGTCCGCTTTGACGCAGGAACGTCTTTAAAAACGACAAAACTCTTTTCATCTGTTTTTTGTTTTTTTGTTTTTTGTTGCTTTTTTTTTTATTCTTCCATTCATTGTGTTCTTCGGTAGAAAAAAATCGCATGAAACTATACACCAGACTTTTATTACACAGTCTTCAGTTCCATGAAGATCTCCCTCTTTCTCTCACTCTCTCACCCACTTTCTGACACTCTCATCTCTCTCTCTCTCTCTATCTACCTATCTATCTATCTATCTATCTATCTATCTATCTATCTATCTAGAGTGATAAATATCTATCTATCTATCTATCTATATAGAGTGATAAATATCTATCTATCTATATATCTATCTCTCTCTCTCTCTATATATATATATATATATATATTATATTTGCCTATCAATCACAGTGTTTCTATCAAAAATGCATAAGTCTATTAATATATATTTATCTTTTTTCAGTCTGATCATATCTGCATCTATCAGTCTGTTTAAATCTATCCATCTATCTATGAGTTTGTTAAAGTTTCTGTCAGCATGTTAATATATATACCTCTATCTTTAAGTCTGTTCATATCTATCTATCTATCTATTTATCTATCTATCTATCTATCTATCTATCTATCTATCTATCTATCAGTTTATTTGAATCTATCATTTTGTTAAAATTTATCTTCCAATCTGTTCCCATCTATCACACTATCTTTCTCTCTTCATTTCTATATATATATATATATATATATATATATATATATATATATATATATATATATATATATATGTTGGCAGCATATTTTCATTTAACACTAGGATGGCCAGCTCCTTTGACATTTTTATTTACATTACGCCATGAAGCAGCCATCTTTAATATATTCAATATTCAAGTCAGGAATAACAAGTCTAAAAAAGAAATTCACAAATATTAGTATACCTCATACTGAAAGAAAGTGATTATATATATATATATATATATATATATATATATATATATATATATATATATATATATATATATATATAAATTATGTGTGTATGTGTGTATAGATAGATAAATAGATAGGGGACATAAACACAATTGTTATTCTGTGTGAGAAATTTTCAATGCATTTACCCTATAAATAGCCTAGGTGTCAAAAACGACACCTCGGCCATTCAAGGTAAAACCTCAAATATCAGCTATTCCACTGAATATTTTTAAAAATTAAGTCTGTTAAGCATCTTTGCTAAAATTCAATAATTGTCCATAAGCCTCAGCATCGAACCAAAATTAGTTATTCCATCGTAATTTGTTAAAAATTTGAAGGTGTCAAAAACGACACCTCGGCCATCCTAGTGTTAAGCATGACTGATTAAACAATTTAGACATGTTGTATTTGTTTATTTTTAATAGAGTCCTTCGTAAACTGATATAATCTGTGTTGTTTCATGATGAAAAAAAGCAAGAAAGGTACCATGGTTGTATTTATTCAGTACCTTCCTTTACTCTAATGCTTACTTGCTCTTTCTTTAATCATGAAACAGCAAAGCTCATACGAGATTACGTGATTACGAAAGGATCTTATTAAAAATAAACAAACACATGTTTCAATTGTTTAATCAGACATGCTCATATATATATATATATATATATATATATATATATATATATATATAGATATATATATAATTTATTCGAAAATAAATATGTTATAAAATCAGTAGAAATATAGCCATTTTTTCAACACTTCTGATGTCTTATCAAGTGATGGTGTTGAAATTGATAAGACACCAGAATTGTTGAAACAAAATGTCTATTTTTATAGTGATTTTATAACATATTTATCTTATAATTTTTGAATAAATTATATTTGCTCTACTTTGTATTGAGCACTCTTTTAAGAATAGCGTTTTTGATTATTGGAATTTATTCCGTATACACCAATCCTATATTTGGGTATATATATTATTTTATGGAACATGCATTGATGGATAAATGCTTCCTAAATACACAATATATATATATATATATATATATATATATATATATATATATATATATATATATATATATATATATATATGTATGTAGTCCCCTCAAAAATTATTGGAACGGCAAGCCCAATTTCTTTGTTGTTCACTGAAGACATTTGGGTTTAAGATCAAAAGATGAATATTGGACAAGTTTTCTGAATTTATGCTTTTATTTCCAGTTATTTCCATTTAGATGTGTTCGACATCCCGCCATTTGCATCAGATTCTCACATTTTTTTAGTGAGGAAATGTAAAGTAACAGATCACAATAATTGCAGAAAGCGTACAATCACGACGTCTCGAAATTGTTGCACGGAATCCTCTCGATTCGAATTTATAATTACTTAATCCTATTTATCTCCAAAGTTCCAATATCAGTGCTTACTTCACACTTCGTACCAATTATTCAGGAATAAACCCGTACAGCTTTAGAGCGATTTTATTACTGTCTATATTATAATTCCCCAGTTTCTGTGGGTGCGTTTGTAATAATAACAATAATATAATATAATACACACACACACACACACACACACACACACACACATATATATATATATATATATATATATAAATAATTATTTATTTAAAAATATGATTCCTCCGCTACATAAGAGTTCTCATGTTTCAAAAACAAGAGCTTAAAACTTCTAAACATTTCACTTGAAGGTGAAACAGAGGTTCTTACTTTAATTCAGTTTAATTCTAACAATTATATTGAAGTTTTTCAGCTCCTGTTTTTGAAATATAAGAACTCTTATGTATCGGAGAATGACCCATTTTTTAAATAATGATAATTTAGGCTCTACTTTTGTGTCGAGCATTGCTTTTTTTTAAAAAAAAAAAATAAAAGCAGAAATACTAATGACCTTCGGATTATTTACCTAACGAGTTCTTTCCTATTGTCTATATATTTTCACACACACACACACACAAATATATATATATATATATATATATATATATATATATATATAGTCGACTCTCCCGTCGAGATTCGACGTATGAGGGTCAAGCAGATCAGTTTCCAGGAAACCAACAGCCCGACACCGGCACATGAGATTTGATTATAGTGGTGAAGGCCTCGTGCAGGACCATCCACACTTTTTTGAAGGGACGAATACAGAGACCTGGTGCACCGAATACCACAAGGTTCCCAAATGACCCTCCGCAGGTTTTGAATTCAGAGTTTTCCTTCTCCTAGACCAGTTGCCATCCAAGGCTATAGAACCCAGTCTGTCCTGCTATTTTACCCATAGCTGGAGGGAGAGTAAGAGGATTCATACCTTTCCCAAGGGAAATATATATATATATATATATATATATATATATATATATATATATATAATAACCTATTTGTGAGATTTCTGATAGGGTAATACTGTTAAAATACTCCAACTTGAAGAATAAATCGATTATTTCTTCTCCATTTTGTGACTTTATAGTGTCAAGTGTCTTTTTCCTTATCTCTTTTACTGACTTTGTGAAAATTCTGCCTCTCATGAAAATTTTGATTTCTAATCCATTGAAAACGTCAGCTTTTATTTATTCATAACTCAGGCAATAAAATGCTTTGAAACAATTACTGTCATATACTTTGGCAGATTGCTTCCTTAATTCTCTTTGGATACGAAAAGGAAGAATTTTGTTTGCTATGTGGTTAGTTTAGGACATTCTTTTCTGCAACTCTCCTTATCCCTGCCCTCCCACAAGCAATGGAAATTCTTGAATATTCTCCTCGTTTACTAAGTAAATAATTCGTTTCTTTCAAATCTACGCAAATGATCCAGTTTGGTTTGTTATGTTTGAGTACACCCTTGTGCAAATTAATTGAAACAAAACGAATAATTCCGTTATTATTTACTTTTTTGTATTTTTCCAATGCAACATGCCCCCATTAGTACTTCGTATGTTCATTACACGAAGTCTTTCTTTGCAGATTGACCACAGATTCTCGATTGGATTTAAATCAAGAGAGTTTCCTAGCTAGTCTATAGTACTTTGATTTGTTCACTGGTAAGGCTTGCCAGTGTGTTTCTATGTCCACTCCACGAAATCGTTCCTTGCAGATTGACCACAGATTCTCGATTGGATTTAAATCAGGAGAGTTTCCGGGCCAGTCTATAGTACTTTGATTTGCTCACTGGTAAGGCTTGACAGTGTGTTCGTGGAGTAACGTCCATCGCAGACAATGGACGAAGCACAACTAATCGACAGTCGAGACAAGAGTGTCTAGGTGTGGTAAAATCTGATGCAATCATGGATGACGCAATATTTTTCAAGGCCAAACAAATTTCATCATACAGCCAGAAAATAAATTCATATTGCTGTACACCACTGCAAGAATTTACATATTTTAAGGCAGTTTTATGTTTATACATTCTTTTTATAGATACAAATATTTAAGTAATTGCTCTGTTTATAATAAACAGTATTAATAACATTTACCGGCCTAAATGTCCGAAAAATTTTCATAGAAAATATTAGTCCTCCGACAGGAATCGAACCTGTATCCTATACAGAACCGTCATATAGCCTGACGTGCCTTTACCGATTCGGCCACAGAGAAGCGTTCGGTTAGCAAGGTCGATTTTACTGTCTTTAAGCTACAATCTTCCATGATTCTCTCACGTACATTCATATCTGCTCAATGTGTATCCAAATGTAAACAAATGACGTTACACATTATGAAATGGACAAAGTCTGACAATTATTTTAGGACATTTTTATGTTTTTACATTCATTTTATAGATACAAATATTTAAGTAAATGCTCTGTTTATAATAAACAGTATTAATAACATTTACCGGCTTGAATGTCCGAGAAATTCTCATAGAAAATATTCGTCCTCCGACATTCGTCAGGCTATATGACGGTTCCATATAGGATACAGGTTCGATTCCTGTCGGAGGACGAATAATTTCTATAAAAATTTCTCGGATATTCAGACCGGTAAATGTTGCTTAATACTGCTTATTATAAACAGAGTATTTACGTAAATATTTGTATCTATAAAAAGAATGTATAAACATAAAAACGTCTTAAAATAATTGTCGGACTTTGTCCATTTCATAAATTCGCATACTTTACAAATCAATAGAATACAAAACAGTAAGATGTTCATTATTATTAACTTATTCGCGCTTAACTCTATACAGGAAACAAGAAAAATACATGAATATTACATGGATAACTGTAAAATATAAACCAAAATAACAACTGTCTTTACAGAAAAATTCGCGGTTATTTTTCCCTTCCTCTTTTATATGAATCTATTAAACAATTCTTATTGAAATCAAATTATGCAATGCACAAATCATGTAAGTTTTTTTTTTTTTTTTTTTTTTTACTATTATGAGGTCATTCTTTGTTGAAACCTTAAAAATCTACTTCAAGTTTTCTCTTCACATTTCAGCAAGCCGGGTTGATCTCTAGTCACTATTGCGCATGCGTGCCCATAACGGAATTATCGACCAAAACATCCAAACTGAAATTAGATTAATACCTAGAAACTGAATGCGCCTTGTTAAAAATTGTGTAGAATTGTTGACCGGATGACCAGAAACATGCACAGCGTTGGTTGAATATCGCTTGTGTAACAATAATTTTTTTTCCTTGGCTCTGGGGAGATTTTATGAGCACATGAGCAGCAGAATACTACGGTGAGAGTTATTTAAGACAATGAATAATTTATAGTAAAGATACACACACACACCCTTTTTATATTAAATTCATCCAACACAAGGCACGGGAGCCACTCAATACAACGAGAGTTACTGATTGAAATGTGTAAAATGTGGTAGTAAGAAGTGAAGATTATCAGGATAAAGAGGATAGATAAAAATTTATTCTTGAATTGACGATTTTAAGATTGCAGTATTCAGGGAAGGATCCACGTGTATATCTGTTCCATAATGCCACACTTTTGAAGAAAAAACTGAGGGAAACAACTTCCTTACAATTTGTATACTGGAGAAATGGAATTGATACAACTCTGTGGACATAGAATGGCGTTGTTACTGCTTGAACTAAAAAATCACCATATTGATACATGTTTTTTTAATCCTATCTAAGCTTTCGGCTTGCATAACCCATCATCAAAAATGACAATTACATTAAAATAAATTAAACAATACACGGACATAGCAACAATGATAGTCTGTTTTGTTTGCATGGAAGATTTACAAGCAACGACAAACTCGTGCATACGAGACACTGGAAACGAAAATCGAACCGCGTCCCATGACATCACACATGGCCAGGCGAGAGTGCAGTGTTAAATATGGGAAGCCGTTGGTATAAACCAAACTGGATTCTGTTAACAATTATAGGTATTTAAGTATATATGTGGAGTTTTCATAGTTTATTTTATTCAGGTTAGGTTTCAATATTTTATGTATATTGCTTCAAGAATTTTTAATTTTTTTTGTTTATTGTTGTCATGTTTAAGTATAGTTGTATTTTTAACAAGGATTTTCCGGAATTGTCTATGCGGCTAGGCATGTTGCTTTAAATGCCTAAAAATCATTCAAATGTAGAGTCAAGCGTCGTGAAAGCGAGTTTGTGGTATGGCCAACATAAATATGTTTTAATCCATTAGAGATACAATTATTCGCAATGATTCTTAAGCTTCTCCCACCACACCCGTTAGCGATTTGCAAAACACCAACAAATTTAAGTGCTCTCTGGGAGATTTTATCTTCAACGGATTAAATAATAACGGCTTCCCATACTTAACATTTCTGGTTTTCAATCTCTCGTGGTCATGTGTGATGTCATGGAACGCGGTGCGATTTTCGTTTCCAGTGGCTCGTATGCACGAGTTTGTTGTTGCTTGGAAATCTTCCATGCAAACAAAACTATCATTGTTGCTATGTCCGTGTATTGTTTAATTTATTGTAATGTACTTAACTTGTCATCTCTGATGTTGGCTTATGTAAGTCTTTCAATGATAATATTATTAAGCTTATCAGGTGATATGAAAGGAATTTGATTAAAATAAATAGACAAAACTTGTCTATATTATTTAATGAAACATGCATTAATGAAAAATGCTGCCTAAATACACAATATATATATATATATATATATATATATATATATATATATATATATATATATACACTGCGTGTAAATTAATATCGAGATAACTTTTTTTTATATTTCAAAAACCGTTCAATCAATTCACACAAAATTTTCACATAATATTGGCAACACTGACCTGCCGAATCACTGACATTTTCGTACTGATCTGCGTAATGTAAACAAACTGGCGCCATATTTTTTATCAGTACGGTGATTTGAGCGTGCCAAATTATTATAAAAGTGTAAGAATTTAGTGAAAAGATGGGCCGTAAAAGCAATTGAAGCTGTGAGAATTTTCTTCTTTTATCATCTGCATAAGGATCTGAGAATGTGTCTAGATAGATAAATAGCAGAAAGAGATTAAAACTGAAGAAAGAGCCTTGGTTGAAGCTAGCATTAATCTCATGAGTTTTGGTCATTCACAACGACCTTCCAGTGAGAAAGCACTTGATGATTGCGTAGACTCTTCCTGGGAGGCCATAAATGAATAACTTTCCCATTTTAAATCCAGCCATTGGCATATAATCGAGACATATGGAAAGAACTGGTCAAGTACTCAGCTTCACATCGACACTACAAACATACCCGGGCTTGAGACTGAAGATAATGATGATTATCATGATATTTTATCTAATGCAATGTATTGGTTTTCACGGCAGTTTTTTTTTCTTAAATACAATTTAGCTGAGCCAAGCCACTCAAAAGAGGAAAATACATTCGTGTGATACTATTTTCTTTTTATTAAAACTGGTGAATTTGCAGTTTGCGAACACAGAAAACCTTTTAAATGCCACGCAATATACTTTTCAAATACCAGAGAAAATAACATAGTTAAGAATGAAAACTAAATTGAACCAATTTTATATAAAAAGAAAGTATGTGAATGTTTCAGGGGAAAATGTCACTGTATAGTGGAGAGAATAAAAATATAAGAACTTTAAAAGCAGTGACAATGGCGACAAACGTGGGCGGAGCAAAGTAACAGCCACCATTTTGAAAGCCTTTTTGTAAGGCTGATCCTCTCTGGTTTCATAATTGAAATTGATGATTTTCAGAATTTTAGAAAATGGTACCGGTTCACTGATAAGAGGAACAAATCGTATACTTACATTATTCCAGTGGAGCCTGATGGTTTTGGTAAAGTCTGTCCACTACAAAATCACAATCAAATACTTGTACCAAATAATAGAAACCACACCAATTCAGGACTTTCAAGAGCAGCAACTATTAAAATGGATATCACATGTAAGTCAAAGAGAAAATAATGACATAATCAAAATATTGACATTCCAGATGCCTTCAAACAAAAGGTTAGGCGAGAAACCCCCATCAATGCATGAAAGAACTATAATAGATACTGGACTTGAGAAACCTATTAGCATGAAAAATAGTTTTAAGAGAACTAGTACTTAAATTTCAGCCGAAATCAGTGCTGGCTGCTGGGTCAATCAATGCCAAATGTTTTCTACTAGGGAAATACCTATTATTACAAGACTTATTTATGATTATAATATAGCATACCTTAAAACTATATTTCTTCATATATATATAGAGAGAGAGAGAGAGATAGATAGATAGATAGATAGATAGATAGATAGATAGATAGATAGATAGATAGATATTGATGCATGTTTCATTAAATAATATAGACAAGTGTTGTCTATTTATTTTATGTAAATTCTTTTCATATCGTCTAATAAGCTTAATGACATTATAATTAAACGAAGAAAGAAAATCACAATATTGATACATAATTTATAATCCAATCTAAGCATTTGGCTTACATATGCCATTATCAAAAATGACAATTACATTTTAATATATTAAGCAATAAACGGGCAAAACAGTGATGATAGTCTGTTTCTGTTAACATGGAAGATTTCCAAACAGGGACAAACTCGTGCATATAAGACGCTGGATAAACATTTGAAATTCTTCGATTACCTCTTCCTTATCAGTGAATGTTTTATGGCGTATGAAAAGCTCAAAATGCTTAAATAAGTTATGATCAGTAGAAGAGATATCATGTGAATATAGAGGATGAGGTAAAATGTCATAATTCAGGCTGTGCAGCTTTTGGACAGTTGATTGAGAAGCGTGGACTGTCCCTATTCACAAGTCTAGGGGATTTCTTTTTCCATTTTTAGTGCATAAACCGAATTTCTCCACAATAGGAGGTTGCTGCTATTTTTCCCTTCAGAAATTAATAACCCTTTTGAAAGACCACCACACAGAAACCATTAACTTTTTAGAATGCTATGGAGGTTTTAGATATTGTTTTGGCGATTCACTTGCATCTAACCACTAGACTATACACTTACTGATGTCAAAGAGTATCTATTTCTCATCGCATGTAATGATTCGTACAAAAATGGTTCTTTTTTTCCAGTTTGTACTCATGCAGTAAAATTACACGACATTGATTCATTGTAATCTTTTTCATTGGGCTTTTGATTAACAATATATTGAAAGAACAATTATCTGGGAAGAAAAAGAGTCACGAATAAGTCAAGATTTATATATATATATATATATATATATATATATATATATATATATATATATATATATATATATATATATATACACTAAGAAGGTTAATTCTTTAGACGACCGGATCAACAACCAACCAAAAATGCGTCATTTTATATGTGACAACTTAATATAAGCGCTCCTGTTATATGTATTTTCTGTTGTGGTCTGTCATAATCTCGTTCGCCGTTGAAGTTCACAGATGATGCCTTCGTTCATGTACCGTGTGTTACAAAAGATCAATCCTTTTCCAGACTGTTTTCTCGATTTGGGTTCTATAGTATCAATCGAAAATTGTTCCCGTCTGTGTCATCGGGCCTTGATAGATATTTTAATACATGGATAAATTTCAATGTGAGGTTAATAAATTTAATAAATTTAAAACGAAAAAAAAAGAATGGAAATAGAGAAATAATTAGAAAGCTGCAAGATGCTGAATCATTGACAAAAAATGAAAAAATATCGAACGAGAAAGGAAACAGGAACGAAGAAAGAAAACGTAGAAAAAATGTCAAGAAAATATAAAGACGACGAAGACTTGTGAATGTCAGTAACAGTTCTTCGTTTTAATTGCCTTTCTCTAATCTTTTTTCTCCTTTCCAAATAGAAAAACTTGTAATAAAATGTTTTCTTTGTCGAACTGACAGATTATATTTTGAATTGGGGATTTTATAGAAATAAAATAAAATAACATGACTTGCTTATGTTTGTATAGAATTTTCCCGGTAATAAAAAAAAATGGCTGCTGATCATAACATCATATTTAACAGTTGCAAACATTTCTTTTTCATTTCTGTGGCTTCCCTGAAATTTGTGATTCCATTGTATATGCGTTTCAATGTGTTATATTAAATTGTGTCTCAGGCCAAAATGTTAATGCATTTTTCCTGTGTATTCTTTGTAGTTTTCTGTTTTTTACCAGAAATGAGGAGGCAACCATAGAAAATATTCAAACAAAAGCAGAGAAAATACAAAGGAAACACAGAAAAGCAACACTCTCATGCATTTATGTCCATACATATACACACTAATACACGCAGGTGTCTTTATGGATAATAGTGATACATGTGTATAAATGTGCGTGCATATGTTTATATATTCAACATTCAAAAGATTAATGACAATTTATACATACTGAATAGATCCAAACTTAGTGGCAGCAGTGGATAGTTTCGCCCCCTCCATTTCTAGACGCACATTAAATAGCAAAGATCTACGATATCTGTGACAGTGAACTCCTGCCAATCGTTGAACGTGAACATGATCTTAAACCGTTTGATCGTGAAAATAATATTGGGGACAAATAGATGAGATATTATATCTGCGGGGTCAACTGCTCTCGGATTTTCTTGGTCGACAATAGCAATAGTTTCACATTTGTTATAGTATTTTCCAATAGAATAATAAGGCCTTCCATTATAAGCGGGTGGCACGAAATTTGAACCACAGGAAGTTATCTGATTATCTCCACTAGACTCGAGCACAGCAGATTTAAACCCCATTGAGCATTTATACACTCAACAGGCACAACTCACTTAAGGATAGACGAGAATATTCCTGGATAGATATACACATGTAAAATCTCCACCGCCTCGTAGACTTCATGCGACGTCAACGTTATCCGGTCAAATGAGGAACTACACATTATTAGGTGGCAATTTCTGAAGTTTTGGCAAATACACAAACACAGACGCCTCAGCATGAGGCAATGTTAGTATCGTTAGTCTGGCTGACCGTTTCTACTGAGTAGTCAGTCCGATCCCCGCTGAGTTTCCCGTACAATATTTGACATTAAATAACATATCAAGGCTTGGGATGTCGCAAAATCAACTAGCCTCACTTAAACTTCCATTATTAGGATTCTAAAGACGATCCTATCGGGCCATGCCACTGAAAAGTGGCCTGAAAAAGCGAATCACCCTAGAAGACGGTTGGACTCAGAAATGAATAATGGGTCATTTCTTATATATATATATATATATATATATATATATATATATATATATATATATATATATATATATATGTGTGTGTGTGTATTCAACACCCAGGGAACCTGTGGATTATACTACAACTATCCTGAGAAAACCTAACCATGGTCTATTGGGATCAAAATTTGAAGAATGTCACATGTGATTTGTGACTTCGTAGAGTCACAACCATCTCATACACCTTATCTGTCATATTTAATGCAACTTGCATTTCATATATATATATATATATATATATATATATATATATATATATAGAGAGAGAGAGAGAGAGAGAGAGAGAGGGAGGGTGTCCAATAAAAATGTACTGACTTTTTAACTTCCTATAGCTTCTTGATATTTTTTCTTTTTTCAAATCCAGTGCATTTAATTTGATTTAGTATTTAATTTAAATCATCAATCGTCTCTGTAATTGAATAAACATTAATATTTCTTAATTCTATCAGTTAATCTTGTTTGCAAGTCAATAGTGATTGGCAAATTGTCGCCAGTTTTTATTTTTAATTTTGCGCATGCGCATTATTTGTCTTTTATTTTGTCGACTGCACAGTATAGTAGGGTCAGTTGGGCACCCGTCTGTGAGAAAAAGAACACCAGGACGCAATTCACTTCGCCAGAAATTTGGGAACGGCATGCTATACTGCTTGGCATTCGTGCCGGAAGCTCCAATAGTCATAGCGACGTTATGCCTCCATTCATCTTCCCGCAGGGCCTCGGACTAAACATCAAGTGCCTTGATAAGGTAGTGTTGCACTGGTTCAAGAGGATGGCTACAGGAAGACCCTATATCTGGCAACAGTTCTCTGCATCATATCACACAAGCAGGAAAATATAGTCACGGCTGTCAAACTATTTCTACGTCCACATCACCCCTTACTGCTAACTGCCCAGACTGCAACCCCCTCGATGTGTGGGACGCAGTTGAGCGAGAGACCAACAAAACTCCTTGTAACACCAAAGTTGAACTGAAGGTAAGGATTATGGCAGCATTCACCAACCTATACAAGGAGAATGCCCAAAAGAGTTGCAGGAGATTTCGAAGTCGTCTGGAGTCCATGATTGAAGCCAATGGCGATTTTATTGAATAAATTTACTCTTTAGTATTTCAAGATATCTTTTCTGTAATTTGGGTAAATATGTCTGTTAAAATGAGATATCTGTGTTATTTTCCTTATTTGCCTAAGTTAGACGGCAGAGAATTTTAGTCCTTGAAGGCTTAGGGACTTACTTTACTGAAGGTCGGTTTGGTTTGGTTTGTTTTACGTCATATCAACCTTAATGGATTTTATATTGCTGGTAATGTTGTTTTTTTTTGTTTTTTTTCCAAAAATTATTTTTTGTAATATTTTTTCCAAAACACGTAAAAAGTATTGCTGGTAATAATATACTGATGGTAATAATTTTTTTCTTAAAAAAATTATTGCTGGTAATAAGTTTTTACAAAAAATGCATTGATGGTATTAAAACATATTTTTATACTTTCATGATGTTTTGACCCGTTTTGAGGGGTTCACTAACAGGCGCTACCACCCCGGGTCAGGGAGGACCTGGGAACAACAGCAATTAAGATGTAGTTCCAAGCTCCTCAAAACCTCCTGATCAGAGGCCTTACTGTCGAATGTAGGTTGTCGTCATGCCCAGGACGCAGATATAGTTTATCGTCATACGCAGGACGAGCTGAAGGTCAGCATCAGATTTGCTATGGTAATGGCAAAATTAGCCATTTTCTATTGACCGAATATTTTATCTTACTGCTGTTTGAAATTTATAAAATATTTTAATTAAACCTTTTTTTTTTTTTAGGAAACTGCCTCATGGACATTGACTATGACCGCTCTTTCTAATATAGATGGGGTTTTTTTTTATGTACAATTGTTCTCCCAATACAAGAACCAAGAGCCACTCAATGTCGAGGTCTAATAAACGAGATTGTTCCCAGGGTGTAATGGGGGGAGGTACATGTGCTGTCAATTTTTGTTATTGCTGTTGAAAGTGCTCCAGTGATGTTGAGATATTTAGTTGTGAAGTGGTAGCGCCAGTCCATAAGGTCTGTTGAACTATGGTAACCACAATCCAGACTCGTTGCTCTATTTATGAGAAAGGACAAATTAAGAAGCAAACATTTCTCATGAAAAAAGTTGCAACAATAAAAAAAAAGAAAAAGTCTCATCTAGCATAGCAGTTAAAGGAGAGAAAAACAAAAATTTCTATATTCACAACGTTTCGGCCTTTTCCAGGTGATTGGAATTTCAAATCGAACCGTTTATTTCGTTCACCAGGGTAGATTGTTCGAGTTCCACGAGCGATGCCTCTTCCGGATGTCAGAGTTATTTCCCTTTAACGTTGTGAATATGGCAATGAAGATGAAGATAGAAATCCGAATAATGTAAATAAAGCAAGCAATCATAATACCTTATCTTAGAAATATAGAAGCCGAATCGTTGTGAATATGGCAATAAAGAAGAGCGTAGCAATGTAATGTAAATAATGCAAGTCATCATAATACCTCATCTCAGATATATAGACAAATGTTTAATTGAAAAGTTTTCGTGAAAGTGATGCATTATTATTATGATTAGAAGCATGGTTGTCAGCAAAAGGGAACAACCTAACATGCAAATTACAAATTGGGGATACCAAAATCAAACAGGTAGAAATATCTGGGAAGTGTTTTAATAGACGGCACTGACATTCGAGGACACACTGGGATAGCGGAAGGTGCCTTCCAAAAGCTAGGCAAAAATTTAAGAAACAAGAAAATTTCCGTAAAAACAAAGAAAAGGATACAAAACTATTAAATTATATCAGTCTTCCTTTATGGCAGCGAATGCTAGTCGAATTTCTCACAGATGAAGAAGAGAACTGAAGCAACAGAAATGTGGTTCTACAGGAGGATGCTGAGAATGCCGTAGAGCAAATATGCGATCAACGACGAAATTTTTGAGAAAATCGATACAAAACGGACAATTGTACTTAACAGAAAGGACAATTGACATTTATAGGGAGCATAATAAGGAAAAACAGCTTATAAAATCTGTTACTTACAGGACAGATTGAAGGCAAGAGAAACAGGGGAAAACAGTGCATAAGAATGAGGAAAGAGAGCTTAGAGAATCTGATACATACAGGACAGATTGAAGGCAAGAGGGAGAAAAAACAACGGAAACCATACCAAGTGAAATTTATTAAATGGGTGACGGAACAAGTTTTAGGAGAGATAACAAAAAACAGTTTTTTTAAGTACTACAAAGGAGAGGAAATTGTGGAGAGCCATGATCGGCTATGCCCTGAATGGAAACGTTACATAAAGAAGAAGAAGAAATTATTAAGAAGTATTAATAACAATTATTAAGAAGTTATTAACAGAAATATTTGCTCTCTTAATGCAGGTTATTTCCGAAGAACATGTCAATCTTGTCATGGTTTTTTTTTATGAATTTTATCGGATGTTCAATGTTTTATTTTATTACACATTTTACTAAAGCTCCAAGAAACATTACGTTGTAATTAAAAATTATAATTACATGACGTGCGTAAACAACATTAAAATGTATTCTTCATTTGCAGAAACTAGTCTTAGAAGTTGTGAAATTCTACTAACACTAGTTTCTATTGATTTTCTTGTGTGTTGTTGTATTTCTTCATATGGCACAGACAGCATCCAGATAAAACTGTCCAGTATTCATCTCGGCTGGTATATTGACGCCCGCCAATGTAAATCTCTCTTCAGAACGTTATGCAAGTTTTCAATCAAATTAACTTTGGGCGACAAAGCTAACCGCTTCAAGCGAGTGTCTTTGAAAGCCATTTAATTCAGATCTTTTCTTCGTTGGATGTAATAATGCAATGTCATTCAAAAATAGTCTTCCTTTTTAGAGTATTTAGATTCTTCTTGAATTATGCCTCATCTGTGCCTTATCAATGTATGTTTTATCAGTCATCTCAACAATATCGATAACTCACCAAGAACCTTATTAGTCCAATAGCTATAATACTTCTACAAAACAACAAACCACCTCCGTCTTATTCCGTGAATCGAAACTTATCTCCAACTGTCGTTCAGTATAGCACGGTATTTGTTGGTTGAAAAAAAAATTGCCATGTTTTATTCGATTTTCTTTATGGATATCTTTTACACGAGGCCTAATGATCGCTCTTATAGGTTTTGCTACTTAATATAGCACTCGACATCTGGTTGTTATGAAAACTTCTTTGCTGCGACAATGGCTAGATTTCATAGATTGCAAAAACGTTTTTATAACCTCTCTCTTGATACAGAGCACAAATCAAAGGGATAAACCCTTAACTTATTCTTATCAGACTGGTATCTGAGTGGGTCATCATCTTCGACGCATCAGTTAACAGTTGACCCACCGATAACTCTTTTTTTTTACAATTATCAGTACTTGTTTTTTTTTACATTTCCAAGCGTTAAGTCATTAACTATGTATCTATCAAATCAGATTTACGATTTATTTTGAAGATTCGAATTTGCAAAGAGGCTATTAATTTGATAATTTACTATGCAGAACATCATAAAAATGTTTATATCTGCTTTGAATGACTTGGCTTTCATTCTAACTGCTCAGATAAATGTTGCCATTATTCCGTAAGTCTTTAGATTCCAATTCATATTTTATAAATCAATAAAACATTTAAGTATTTAAAAACGTAAGATGGAGTACACACACACACACACACACACACACACACACACACACACACACATATATATATATATATATATATATATATATAAATAATGAAAAATATTAAAAAATTAAAATTTTCAGACACACTGGATTATATATTAATATTTTTTGTTTCATTATTTAAATTAGGTTCCTCGTCTAGTTTCGGCCAGAATGGCCATCATCAGGACAAAAATACATGCTTTTTAGTACCAGTGAAAAAAAATATATATATATATGTATGTGTGTGTGTGTGTGCATGTGTGTGTGTGCACGCGTATGTGTGCATAAAAGATTTCTGTAATGTTTAATTTTTATTTGTTAAAATGTTTTTCTTTTACTTCAGTATTGTTATAGACACTGATGTACTCTTTTTATATGTTGCGTTCCTTCAGAATGTGGGTGATTATGGCTCTCCAAAACTTCCGCTCCTTTATTTACACTAATTATATTTGGTCTATTGTCCTCATATTAGTTGTTGTTATCACAACGTTTCGACCGTTGTCCACTCCGGCCTTCATCAGGTTTATATCGGTTTGTGTAACGTACAGTGAATTCTGAACTGATCTCATTATTCATGGCGTACGGGACAATATAGTGAGTTAAAGTGTTAGTTCATGTATTTAGTAACATAGCAATTGTGAGTTCAACCTCTGGGCCGTCCCGTGTGTAATTTGACTCGGTGAAAATGGCAAACAATAACTGACCAGTACTAAAAATAAGAGCTAGACGAACAGTTAACACCCATAAAGACGCCGAACAGTTAACACCCGTAAAGAGCTCTGTCCAGAATTTCTTGTAGGTTGATTGATATACACCTGATGAAGACCGGAGAGCATAACGGCCGAAGCGTTATGATAACAATAACGAAGGTGACGATAATAGTCCGAATATAAATAGTGTAAATAATGATAACTCCTCATCCTAGAAATCCCTCTCCTTTATAAATCTTATCTGTCTATATTATTATTACTTGTATTATTTAAACAGTTATCCTCATCTTTATTGTCATATTCATAAAGTTTCGGCCGATATGATATTGAACTCACAACTCTTTGGGCTGAGTCACTGAATCTAACCAAAGTCTTTACCAACTAGGCCATGTGTCCTTGAGCACATCTCTGCGTGATTTTTGGGACTTATAAACCTAATGTCTCAGAAACCATGTTTACCAGTGCTCATATTGCAATTTTTTCTGTTATTTTTATTACATTTTTTACCAGAGCTTATATTCCCAATTTTTTCTTATTATTTATAGATCTTATCAATTTTTCTCTCTTCACTACCCACCTCCCACTAAACAAGTGCGTTTGTCTGGATCCTAGCTTTTTGCCTCTGTCGTTCTTGCCTCCATTATGTCATATAAGTCTCAAATTCACCAAGCCTTCTTTTCTCATAATGTGTCCTAAAGATGTCAACTGTCAATCTGTGACAACGTGGGATGGTCGGTGGGCCGGTCCGCCCAACAGGCGGTCAGTCTGTCACGTCGGTTGGTCGAGCGCGCACCACAGTTGGACGTGCACCATTGAAACGTGCCCCTGTCTCTTCATGCGTGACAGTGACCGCAAAATAGAATTCCACTAACAACTAAGTGAACTCGAGTGACCTCAATGACTTTTCGTTAACATTTTCCTTAAAACATTGTTTACATGCTCGTATCCTCATCTCTGTTGCCTCCTCCCCTCTTTTTCTATAAAGAAAATTGTCCAACGGTCACATATAGAAGAGTTTATGTGGCGTAGTAGCTAAGCACTCTTGTCTTTGTTTTTCAGTTCATTTTTTATCCCTTAAAAGGCAGCTTACTCCCATTGAATATTCCCGATTAGTCTAATATAGTTCTGAAATAGATTAAGTTTTCCTAGTTGTTCAAATATGTAAACGGTAGGTAATAAAAAGATTAATTCAAACTTGGCGATGCCATCTTCGCATGTTTTAAGGCATGAATTTTCCTCGCTATTTTCCTATAGATTACTTTCAACTAAATCCGATATCGTTGATTTGCACTCAAGGCAATTTCCAGTAGATATTTCGAATCCATTGCATTCCTTAAAATTCGTAGGAAAGCATAAGCAAAGAAACCGCCCCAAGAATTTTCACTAAATTTCCTTAAATTCTATGCATATCGCGCGTAAAAATTGTACTTTAGGATTTCATAAGTGTGTGAGGAAATGCAATTTCAAATTTAGTTCACGGAAGATAATTCCATCACGGATAACCACAGGCTAACCTGTTAATATAGATGATTGAAATTTCAACGTTTTCATGGCAAATTATTAAAGGATAAGATATAATAGAAATTATTAAGGTATAAATAATAATGAAAAATAATAGAGTAAGCCGGTCTCTTGATTGGAAATCACATCGAAACAGTAATTTGCAATGTACAAATAATTATCTTAACACGCGAATTCCTATTGTATATAACGAGATTTTACAAGTGAAAAGAAGATAGAATACGTTTCTTCACAAAGCCAATGAACAATCGTTTTAAATGAATAGTGTCTGCTTGTATTCGCGTGATGTCCTTGCAGAAGTAGGCAGGGACACATGGGAAGGTTTCACACATCCCAGCCGTCGGCAAAGAATTTGCACTAAAATCGTTATTATTTATAACTTGCTTTTGTCTAGTTTCACGAACTTTCTACGCCGAAGGTTCGGTCCTTAAATATCAGGACACCCGATCAAGGACATTCCACCCGATGACATTATTACCTATTAATCGATCAATGATTTTCTTGATTTCATTTCTGGTTCTTTTGATTTCATTTCCTTTTGCGATAATTCTTGTTTTCCTGTTATATATTCTTTTATTCCTTTTTTTTCTTACTTGAAACAAACATGGCGATGTATTTGAAATGACGGAATCAACTCACGAAACGTATTCCATTGGGAAAATATTAGAACATATACAATAAGATGTATTCACTTGTTTTAACAGAACTGCTAAGAGTTGCTATTTTTCTTGAAACTGAAAAGAAACGTTTCCCATTTGAACATTGAGTTGTTTTCGCTTTTATTTGGCAAATATATGAAGTTGTCTAGATTCTTTTACGAGTGTATTTACTTGATTCTTTCTTGTTTCCTCTCTTCAGATCTTCCACTTATTTTCTCCACTTCTTCTTCGTCTTCTTTTCCTCCTCTCGTTCTCCTTCTTCGCCTTCTTCCTCTTCTTCTTCGTCTTCGTCTTCTTCCTCTACCTCTTCTTCTTCGCCTTCATCCTTTTCGTCTTCGTCTTCGTCTTCTTCCACTACTTTCTTCTTCATTTACGAGCGTATTTATCTTGATTCTTTCTTGCGTTCAACTTGCTTCCTCTCTTCAGATCTTCTTCTTCTTCTTCTTCTTCTTCTTCTTCTTCTTCTTCTTCTTCTTCTTCGCCATCTTTACGTCTTCGTCTTCTTCTTCCTCTTCTTCCACTTCTTCTTCTTCGACTTCTTCTTCCTCTTCTTCTTTTTCTTCTTCCTCTTCTTTTTCTTCTTCTTTTTCTTCCCTTACGTCTTCGTCTTCTTCTTCTTCTTCCTCTTCTACTTTCTTCTTTCTAGCGTATTTATCTTGATTCTTTCTTGCGTTCAAGTTGCTTCCTCTCTTCAGATCTTCTTCTTCTTCTTCTTCTTCTTCCTCTTCTTCTTCGCCATCTTTACGTCTTCGTCTTCTTCTTCCTCTTCTTCCACTTGTTCTTCTTCGACTTCTTCTTCCTCTTCTTCTTTTTCTTCTTCCTCTTTTTTTCTTCTTCTTTTTCTTCCCTTACGTCTTCGTCTTCTTCTTCTTCTTCCTCTTCTACTTTCTTCTTTCTAGCGTATTTATCTTGATTCTTTCTTGCGTTCAAGTTGCTTCCTCTCTTCAGATCTTCTTCTTCTTCTTCTTCTTCTTCTTCCTCTTCTTCTTCGCCATCTTTACGTCTTCGTCTTCTTCTTCCTCTTCTTCCACTTGTTCTTCTTCGACTTCTTCTTCCTCTTCTTCTTTTTCTTCTTCCTTTTTTTTCTTCTTCTTTTCTTCCCTTACGTCTTCGTCTTCTTCTTCTTCTTCCTCTTCTACTTTCTTCTTTCTAGCGTATTTATCTTGATTCCTTCTTGCGTTCAAGTTGCTTCCTCTCTTCAGATCTTCTTCTTCTCATCTTCTTCTTCTTCTTCTTCTTCGCCATCTTTACGTCTTCTTTTTCTTCTTCCTCTTCTTCCACTTCTTCTTCTTCGACTTCTTCTTCCTCTTCTTCTTTTTCTTCTTCCTCTTCTTTTTCTTCTTCTTTTTCTTCCCTTACGTCTTCGTCTTCTTCTTCTTCTTCCTCTTCTACTTTCTTCTTTCTAGCGTATTTATCTTGATTCTTTCTTGCTTTCAAGTTGCTTCCTCTCTTCAGATCTTCTTCTTCTTCTTCTTCTTCTTCTTCTTCTTCCTCTTCTTCTTCGCCATCTTTACGTCTTCGTCTTCTTCCTCTTCTTCGACTTCTTCTTCTTCGACTTCTTCTTCCTCTTCTTCTTTTTCTTCTCCCTCTTCTTTTTCTTCTTCTTTTTCTTCCCTTACGTCTTTGTCTTCTTCTTCTTCTTCCTCTTCTAATTTCTTCTTTCTAGCGTATTTATCTTGATTCTTTCTTGCGTTCAAGTTGCTTCCTCTCTTCAGATCTTCTTCTTCTTCTTCTTCTTTGCCATCTTTTCCGCGTCCAGGGTAAGACGATAAACTGCGTCCAACCGCAAGGCCTCTGATCACGAGGTCTTGAGGAGCGTGCAACCACCTCTTAATTGCTGATGTTCCCAGCTCCACCCTGACCCGTAGTGGTAGCACCTGTTAGGGTCCCAGCTACGGGTAAATAGTTAACACTCATACTTTAGTTAAAATAGTTTTTAATACCAGAAATACTTTGTAATAAAATAAATGGTTCAAATGTATATGTATGCATAAACACCTTTTATACCAAACTATCGCTATGAATCTATTTCAAAACTTTTGTTGGCATTAAATGACTCACTGAGGTTGATATGCCATAAAACAAAAACAACCAACCAACAAACTGTTATCCTCATCTTCATTGCCATATTCATAATGTTTCGCTGTTATGATATTGATCTCACAACTCTTTGAATCTAACCAACATCTTTATCAACTGGGCCATGTGTCCTTGAGGACAGGAAGGAGTCTGTGTATGATTTTTTGGGGACTTTTAAACCTAATGTCTCAACTTCATTTTTGCCAGTGCTCATATTGCAATTTTTCTGTTATTTTTATTATATTTTTTACAAGAGTTTATATTGCTAATTTTTGGTTGTTATTTATAGATCTTAGCCATTTTTGTTTTTTCACTCCCTCCTCTCATTACACAACTGCATTTTATCGGTTCCTAGTTTTTTGCTTCTGTCCTTCTTGACGCCAACAATCCTCTTTTCTAATAAAACTGTCGGATGTAGTTTATCGTCTTATCAAGTACGCGGATGTAGTTTATCGTCATACCCAGGACGGCCATTTTTGTTTTTAATTTTTACTTCAGGGTTTATTTTACTGTCACTATTTTCTTCATCTCTCAACTTTCTTTCAGCTTGTTCTCTTTTCTAAATATATGCAATGTCTTTCACATTCCACAAAGTGAATCATACCAGTAAATTCCGTTTTGTGCAAATAGCGATCGCAAATCCAAATTAAATCTCACATCAAAGCGGGGACCGTTTAAGCCGGCTACTTTCATTCGCTTTTCGTTTCCATTTTCATTCCAAAATTATAATGTTGCTAAGCGATACTGAAATTTAAGCCAAATGTTGAAATATAACTCGTAGAATAATCCAGAATTCCAAAACAAGAAAATCACAATGTTTCGTTTCCCTTATACTAAAGAAAAAGATTCGATGTAAATGTTATAATATTTTTATTGAATGGCGTTCATTAAATATTTATTTAAATCAAGTTTGACTCGTTCATGTAAATAAATAGAGAAAATAAAAAACTATGATCAGATAGTAATATATATATATATATATATATATATATATATATATATATATATATATATATATATATATATATATATTTATGAACCTAAAGAGCCAGGTAAACCTACCTAGGTTTCACCTACTCGGATCGTCAGGGTACACTGGCCAAAGAATTAAAATTGGAACAGAATATATATAGCCTATAACATAAAAACAACCATGACCACGTGACTAACTAAAAAAAAGCAAACAAATAAAACAGTAACTCTACAAGGGGGGGGGGGTTAATTCATATTTATTCAATAACAAATAAAAAATAGAAGAAAACCAAACCTATTCTAGTAATCAGCGTTTCCTATATCTACACTTACTCATGATTTCAGATTTTAGATTTAGTAAATAATAGGGTTCTTTATATATATATATATATATTTATATATATATATATATATATATATATATATATATATATATAAAGCATATTATGTCCAATGTAAACATATTAAAAGTATATTAGTAATCACAGAAAGAATGCATATTAGTCGGACAGTATGTTCTTGGGTTTTATACAGATGCAAAATATGCTGACAGCGTGTCAAAGAATAGGATGTTGGATGTCTATTAAAATTCACTTCTTGCATTCTCATCTTGATTTTTTCCCATAACGGATTTCTCTGCCGGAAGCAATGAGCATGACGAGATCTTCCACCAGGACATTCTGTCTAATTTTGCCTAATCTATGAAGGGTGACTAATATACCAGGTCCTCAGACGAGGGACCAGCCAATGTACAGGTGTCAATCCCTTGAGATACACAAAATAAAGCGAATTTCGTTTTAATCATATAACATTTGCATTAATTAACTTAAACATAAATGTCCTGCTTAATATTAAATAATATGGAATTGGGTTCTAATATATATATATATATATATATAATTACTTTCCTCTCATTTCATTGTTGGAAGTGTTACCTGATGATCCGGAATCCTTTAAAAAGGATTTTGGTGAAATAAATTATTGTAATGGTACCTTAAAGTGGTCTGTCTTTCATTAAATATTTATATATATATATATATATATATATATATATATATATATATAGATAGATAGATAGATAGATAGATAGATAGATAGAGAGAGATTGATACATGCATACACACTCACATATATATATATATATATGTATGTTTATATATATATATATATATATATATATATATATATATATATATATATATATATATAATTGAATATTGAAGTCAAAACTCAGAGGTGACAGGCTGTTTTCATGCTAGACGCAATCGTCAGGCCGCGTGAGGCGGCAACATAGGAATGACGATTGCGTCTAGAATGAAACAACCTGTCACCTCTGAGTGTTGACTTCAATGTTCTCTTTATATTTACAGACGCTCTATCTCTGATATCACACTTTAAAACTATATTTTTTCATATATATATATATATATATATATATATATATAGATAGATAGATAGAGATAGATATCCAAATGCAAAAGCATAAAAGATTTCAGGTTTCAAAACATTAATTTAAAACAGAGCTCAATACTAAAGTAGAGCCATAAATATTTATTTATTATGCAGTGTTACATTAAAACATGCACGTACCCACTACAAAACTGTACATCTTGTTTCGACGTTAATAAAATCATTTTTAACTTTACATCAGGTGGAGAATACTACTAGCCTGGCAGCATTGTGATTCCCCACCTGATGAAACGTTAAAAAAAGATTTTGTAACGTTGAAACAGGATGTACAGTTTTGTAGTGGGTATGTGCATAATATATATATAGGGAAAATATTATTTACAAATTTAAGTGCCCATTAAGGAATTGTATTCCTGATGAATCAAAATTTATAAATAATTATATAGGCCACACTACAACATGTTTGACACGCAGACTCACTCTACACCTTTCTGACCATAGCTCAATTAGATCTCATTTAAACATTAATCTACATGCAAAAAAGGATAAAAATAATGGAAGCCTTACTAATAAAAAAAAACAACACGTAATAATATTAACTTTGAAAATGGACACAATGTCTTGAGCGTGTTTTCAAAAATGAAAACATTTTAAAAACATACATACAACAAACTATTTCTTATTTAACAGTTAAAATATTTAATCCTTCAAAATGGCTAAATGTATAGCCGAAAGCGCTCGAATAAAAAAAAAGTTCGGACAGTTTTTATATAATTTATCATCTGAAAAGAAAAAAATATTAGATCGCATAAGACATTGTATAAAAAGCACTTTGTCTGTCGTATTCAGTGAAATGTGCATGAAAGAATTGCTGCCTAAATACACACAAACACACACACACATATATATATATATATATATATATATATATATATATATATATATATATATATATATATATATATATATATAAGCAAATATATGGATATAGATCCGACAGTATGAAGAAAAATATACTGAAAAAACAAACAAAAATCCTAATATGCAATTATGCTGTTTTAATGTTAATATAATGTCAACGTCGGACGTTTCGGTCTATTTTAGACCATCATCAGGACATATTCATTAAACATAATTAACATTAGAACATATAAAATTCAAATACAAATACTCTAAAATAGACCGAAACGTCCGACGTTGACATTATATTAACATTAAAACAGCATAATTGCATATTAGGATTTTTGTTTTGTTTTTTCCCTATATTTTTCTTCATATACATAAGTGAACATTGAAGTCAACACTCAAAGGCGACAGGCTGTTTGATGCTGGACGCAATCGTCAGGCTGCGAATGCTGGATATTTTCATCGGCTATTTATATATATGGGTCAGTGGTGCATTGTGGGTAATCTATTCTAGTGGTTATTTTGGGGTAGTGGTTGTTTGTTTATTTATTTACTTGTTTGGGTTAATTTATTTTACTTGTTTTTCTTATTTTCATTTTGTATTATTTATTCTTTTCGGTTTTCGATGTTTTATTAAGGTAATAAAAAAATTCTTGCAGAGATTCGCTTACGTCACTCATTTAATAGCTTGTTTTGGTCTGGGAAGATAATTAAAGCTATTTATTCGTCCAATGTTTAGATTGTCTGCTGTCGTCTATTCTGTTATTTTGGTGGGGGAACAGTTTTAATTTTTTTTATTTGGATTGATTATTATTATTATTTACTTTTTTTGCTTATTTATACTTATTTTATTACTTACGCTTCTAAAAATAAAGTGATGCAAAATGTCTATATTATTCAATGAAACACACGCACATATATATAATCTTTCATTGAATAATATAGACATTTTGAGTCAGTGTATTTATATATATATATATATGTGTGTGTGTGTTTCATTGAATAATACAGACATTGTGTGTCATTATATATATATATATATATATATATATATATATATATATATGTTATATATATGTTTCATTGAATAATATAGATATTTTTGTCTGTGTATTTATATATATATATATGTGTGTGTGTGTGTGTGTGTATGTGTTTCATTGAATAATACAGACATTGTGTAAATATATATATATATATATATATATATATATATATATATATATATATATATATATATGTTTCATTGAATAATATAGATATTTTTTGTCAGTGTATTTATATTTATATATATATATATATATATGTGTGTGTGTGTGTGTGTCTGTGTGTGTGTGTATGTGTTTCATTGAATAATATAGACATTGTGTGTCAGTTTATTTCTATACTGATCCTATCCAGATGACTAAACTGTTTTTAGTGTGGCGCGGCACGCTGGTGGAGAATCACTACGCGAGAGACAATGCTACAGCGTTACTGCAGATCACGCGGCATCGTTATTTTACAATTTCACGTTTACTCTTGGTTATTTGGGTAAGACGAACTTAACGCCGGTCTCAAACAATAGACCCAAGCCGACATTTTCGGTTTTTAAGCGCATTGTCAGCTCAATTGTATATTAACGTATAGTAGCGTGGTCAGATTCAACGAAATATGTACCCCTAGAAGAATTAACGGTTCTATGGGAACAGAAGAGGAAAGAGGCGTACGGGTGAAGGAAGAAACCGCTGCGATCTGACTGCATGGTAAAGGGATGGACATCTCATATGCTAGCTATTGAGGTGGGGTACCGTGGATTCCTTGGACGGTTAATCGTTTCCTTCCTTTCCAACACAATGCTACTTCCGATGTGAAACCCATCTGTTTACTTTCCATTCTACGTCAATGATAACGGTTGCTACAAGTGCGTTGTGTATTGGCTAACGATCAAAAGCAAGCGTTTTTAACACAACGTTGAAAATCTGATTTCCAGTTAAAAAAAAAAGAAAAAAAAACATTGCAAGAGACTGAGACATCTACACAAAATAACAATACCCTGCCCTGTGGCAAAAGCTGTTGGTGGCGCCAAGATTGGCAGTGCGGCCTTAGTCATTGAAACTAAGTTACCTCCCCTGGTTGGTGGCTAACGGGGGCATGCGTTGTATGTAGAAAAAAAACTACATTAATTTTTTCCGCCCTTAGGAAGAAATTAAAAATGTTCACATTTTTAATTTAAAAAAGAAACATTGGGGTACCTTTAAAGAAACTAGTCTCAAGGGATGAGCTAAAATTAAGAAAAAGAGCTTAAATATAGATAGATAGATAGAGAGAGAGAGAGAGAGAGAGAGAGAGAGAGAGAGAGAACAGACAGAAAGAGAAGTGCGTTACTAATGGATGATGATGTTTTTAAGTTTATTCAGTTTTCAAATTTTCAGAAATACTTTCCTGACAATTTCCATTTGGCAGTCAGTTTCTTTTCTTACCGTTCTCTATGGGCAATTTTCAATTTTCTCTAAAAAGGCAAAAGGAAAAAAAAATTGTTGTAGGATTTTTAGATGCTTACCATCTTTTATCTGAATATTTACTTGTAAGGATTCTGTCTTTGTTGTTTCTGATTTTTCCAACAAACCTCTTACCAAAATCCTGATTTGTTTTTTTATTGTTTTTTTCCCCCCTCAGGTGAAGTTGGCAAAGAAATGTACATCGTCAACCGAGGTCGGCTTCAAGTCGTGGCGGATAACGGTAAAACCGTATTGGCCACTCTGAAACCGGGCAGTTATTTTGGCGAAATCAGTATCCTCAATATGGGGACAGCGGGGAACCGACGAACGGCATCTGTCAGATCGGTTGGTTATTCCGACCTGTTTTGCTTGTCAAAGCAAGATCTTTGGGATGTCCTCAAAGAATACCCTGCCGCCAGAGTTAAACTGGAATCCATAGCAGTCAAAAGACTAGAGAAATACAAGAAAGCACCTTTAGAAAAAGGTAAGTTTGTTTTTTGTTTTTTTTAATTAATCAGTCGAGTGTGCCGTGATATTTTAATTTCTTTCGATTTTAATGACCGAAAATAGAGAGCAAAGTCTCTATGAAGTATTTTTCAGGTTGTAAATTAAAATACAAGGTGACACCAAAATTTGACATCAAGCCAATAATTTTGGTAATTCTTGTTGAAATAACTTCAATTTCTCACAGAATGTATTGAAAACAGATCAAGATTTTATATTTAATAGAAGACGACAGTACGTGCTTATCTCAATGAGAATCTGCCAGAGAGATGGATCAGGCGTGGTGGAGATGAAGACAGTTTTCTGTTGAAATGGCCGCCGCGGTCACCGGACCTGTACCCGTGTGAATTCTTTTTATGGGGATATGTGAAGGAACTGGTCTATGTACCCATTATTCTTTCTATCATTGATGGACTCAAGCGGAGAATCACTTTCGCAATGAATAATTTTACCGGAGACATACTACAGCGTGTTTTGCAAGAGCTTAACAACCGTCTTTACATGTGCCGTGTCACAGGCGATGCATATATTGAACACTTCTGAAATCGGTGCCAAAATAAACTTATGATGTTCAACACCTAAACTGTTCAATTTCCTTGAGCAAGACTTAATAGTTTTCAAGATAATTGCTTTTGAAATGATGTAAATTTGTCAGGGAACACCCTGTATTTTAAACACAGAATTGAATTTACAAAAGGGTGTCTCATCAAATTGCCTCGATAGTAATAAAATCGATGACACTTATCCTGCCTTTAACGGACTAGTATTGCCGATAGATTCAATTTAAATTTAAAGAGGAAGGCTGCTTATGCGGAACGAAAGGATCTGGTAGGCTATTATAATCATCAGCGTGTTTGGCAAGAGCTTGATTACCGATTTGACGTGTGCCGTGTCACAGGCGCTGCATATATTGATCATTTATTAAATTGGTCCCATAATAAACTGTTCAACACCTAAACTCTTATATTTCATTGAGATAGAGTTAGTAGTTTTCAAGATAATTGCTTTTAAAAAGATGTCAATTTTTTTTTTGGGGGGGGACATCCTATATATACTTGTCTAAAGATATGGAAGAAAGAAATTGTTCACGTGTGTGTATCTGTTTGAAACATCCTGATGTCTGTTAAGCTTTGTCATTGCCAAAGTTGACTCTTTGAACATGTAAGTATTACGGCCACATCACGTTAAAACATTGGTTCCTGTCCGATTACTGAAGCAACTTCTAGGCTGGTTAGTACCTGGATGGGTGACCGCGTGGAAATATCCATTACACCACCAGCACCTCTTATTCGAAAACGGTCACCCATCGAAGTACAGGCCATATTCGACGTTGTTTAACTTCAATGATCATACGGGAACTGGTGTTAAATAGATGACAGAAGAAGGAAAAAGAGGGAAAGCAAAGGGTTAAAACCGGAAAATGAGCATTTTCGGAAAGGATATATCATATAAAAAATCTATGAATAATATTAATAATGATTATAAAGATTGATACTTGGCAGTTTCTACGTAATATCGAATTTCCTATATAGCAGTGAATGCGGGACTTACAAAAGAAGAAGAGAGTTAAAGTAACAGAAATATGGCTCTTACTTATAAATTCTGGTGGTAATGTTAATGGAAAAATTAGCCATTTCCTTATAAGGAAACATTCGGCATTCTTTGATCGAACAGCCGGAACTATTTCCGGTTGAAATTTATAAGATCTTCCCCCGAAAACAATTTTTCAGAAAAATAGGTTTCTCCTGTAGCTGCTATAGCTCTTTTCAGTATTGATGTGTCGTTTCCTTCCTAACCATTTGTTTCAAGTAGTGTGGAATGTCAACATCTTTACTACGTCATTATTTTCTCTTCCAGTTATATCTACTATCCATTCTAGCTTCTTCTTTTGTTGGAAAGTCCTGAAGTGATGAGTTTTCTCTTATTTGGTACGTCTTGTTTTGTGATTCTGTAGCGCCAGTCGACAAGATTCGAAGAAATGTGGTTTTCATCAAGATCCACAAGATACACTCGCTCAAAGCAATTTTCCACTATTGATCATAGAAAACGTTTGCATGCAGCTGACAGTTTATATATTTCTGAACAGGTTTGAAGCCATGCATGACATCAATATAAAAGTCTCGATTTGATGAGGCCATTTAAGAACATGACTCGAATTTTCAGGTTAGTGTCTTGTGTTGTTGTAGTAGCTTGCAGTGTTTGGCAAAACCACCCCCAACACAACCTCATCTATGCTCAATTTCCTTATATTCTATACTAAATTTGGTATAACTAATCCATACACCGAGGTGTTTGAAGTGTATAGTATTTGATAATAAAATGATAAGGAAGGATGTTTTGTTTTGTTTTGGTTTGGTTTGGTTTGGTTTGGTTTGGTTTGGTTTACGGCAATGAGTTATTTAATACCGACAAGATTTTTATTGTTGGTAATATTTTTTCAAAAAGTATTTTTGGTAATATTTTTTCAACAATGTATTGCTGGTTATGTTTTGTTTTCAAAAATGTAGTGGTGGTAATATTTTTTTTAAATATATTGCTGGAAATATGTTTTCCAAAAATATATCGCTGGTAATATTTTTTTTCTGAAAATCTATTGCTGGTAATATTTTTTTTTTTAAATGTATTGCTGGTAATATTTTTTTCTGAAAATCTATTGCTGGTAATATTTTTTTTCAAAAATGTATTGCTGGTAATATTTGTTTCTGAAAATCTATTGCTAGTAATATTTGTTTCTGAAAATCTATTGCTGGTAATATTTTTTTCTGAAAATCTATTGCTGATAAAAAATTTTTTCTGAAAATCTATTGCTGGTAATATTTTTTTTTTCAAAAATGTATTGCTGGTAATATTTTTTTCTGAAAACCTATTGCTGGTAATATTTTTTTCTGAAAACCTATTGCTGGTAATATTTTTTTTCAAAAATGTATTGCTTGTATTAAAACCTATATTTACACTTTCATATTTTTTTACCCCAGTTTAGGGGTTAAATATAAGCTGGGACCTTAACAGGTGCTACCACCCCGGGTCAGGGTGGGCATGTTAACAGCAACAATTAAGATGTGGTTGCACGCTCCACAAAACCTCTTGATCAGAGGTCTTGCTATTTGGATGGAGTTTATCGTCTTGCCCAGGACACCTATGGGGTTTATCCTCATACCCAGGACGGAAGGAAGTTTTTAAAGAACTTAAAAGAAACTTACAATCAAAAACGTACAGCGGACATTTCTAGGAAACAATGAAGAAAGAAGGACTTGAAAATTTAACACTCACAGGACAAACTGAAGGCGATGAAAACAGTGGGTAGCCTATTTAACGAGTTTCTGCGAATGGATGGCATAACAAAATGAAATCGGGATGGTAAAGAATAAAAAAATTTTTTTTCTTTTTATATGCCATGTCCTTTCAGGACGTAGGCGATCATGGCTCTCCACCTCCTTCTATCCCTTGAAGCTCTCAACAAGTTCCTTCCCTCTGCTTCTTCCCCCAGGCCACGTTCTGTCATCCACTTGCCAGGTATGTCACGCGTTGTTTTCCCTTGTCTCTCTTTCCATCTATTCGACCCGTGAATATCTGCTTACCCAGGGCCTTCTTCAATGTTCCGAAATGTCTTGAGACATAAAAGCTGACTTTGAGGTCAACGTACTAGCTTCGACCAGAATTAGAAACCGATCAGTCTATTCCATTTTATCGGAGCATAACCATTACGCCACCAAAAGGAAAATCACAAAGAGCATCGTATTTATCCGAGCAGCCTTTTAACTTTTATGTCAGGAATTATTTTAATGTTACTATAAATTTGGTCACTTGACTGTAAATCTATATTTCGCTAAGAGGTATTGCATGATGTTAGCGATAATTGCCAGATTTCCGCAGATATTGGTGGGTTAGGAACCTCACTATGAACTTGAATCACATCCTGCGTAGATATTGATTTCTATATTGATCTTGAAATCATCTCGCGTATTGCTCCCTATGAAGCTATTTTTACTAATGTTCCATCTTTATATTGAGACATAGTAATATATCTTAGCATAAAATGAAGTTGCAGTCAATAGAATTAAAATCCAGTAAAACATATATATTGACCACTTGATATAGCTTCTGTATACTTCTGGACCATTAGGAATTTTCCGTTAACTTAATTATCCTTAAGATATTCTTTTAGCGAAACGTTTATCGATGAAGAAAGAGAAAGTGACGAGCCGAGTTCAAATTCGGGGCTGGTTCTGTTAGATTCAGTTTCGGCACTGAAGCCGTTTGGAAGAACAGGAGTCCATTCCTTCTCCATCTGTAGATCAGAAAATAGAAAAGTAGACTGGGCTATCTAGCTTTGGAAAGGTGAAGCACTACTGTCAGAAGTCATAAAAATTCGCTGATAGTAAAGTAATTTATGAACAGATATGCACTTCTCTTTAAATAAATATGGCATCTGAAAAAACATTGTCCTTATCATTTTCAATTTGACTTCATCAATAGCTGAATTATCCTTTAAGCAAGGGGAACTGGCAAAAGCAGATGAAAAAGATATTACGTCAGCCTGATATCGTCTCTCTAGCAATACAATCGATTGTATAATCGCTATCATTGGTGCTTCTGAACCATCGTAAATTAACATAACGATGTTCCTGAAGAAAGTGACGCTCAAAATTAGAGATGGGATAATGTTCCAGAGGTGCTCGAAAAAATGGTTGGGGACGGACAAAAAAGCTATTAAATCTGATTTTTTTGTTGTTGTCATATTCTGTCTTTTCTTTTCGTCTATATCTTCTTCATTTCTGTATTTTCCTTTCTTTATGCTTGCTTCATTTTTTATCCCACATCTCTTTCTATCTCTCTCTCTCTCTCTCTTTGTATGTGTATATATTATTATGAGTGAATAAATATATATATATATATATATATATATATATCATAATTTATTATAATAAATTACAATTAAACCATTTTACATCGCTAAACAAAATTTTTAATATTTTGAAACTATAAAGGTTCCTCTTCGGGCCATGGAAGATAGCACATGATAAAAATAATTTACTTAGGAAATCTGAAAACAAACTATTACGTCTTTTGAAAGTTAAAAAAAGCGGGTGGTGGAAGCCTAAGGTTAGAATTAAATAAATATAATTAATCCAGACTTGCCCACAAGTATATATATTTTTTTTAATTCTGACCTTTGTTTCCTGCTTAGGATTGGGTTTCCGGTACCTTCTAAATTCTATCAATACAATACATCTTACGATTTCTCCCCTATCTTTTAAACAGGAGTACTGCTTTATCCCTTGTTTCCTGCTTAGGATTGGGTTTCTGGTACCTTCTAAATTCTACTTCAATTCTATACATCTTACGCCTTCTCTCTGGTCTTTTGAACAGGTTTATCCCTTGTTTCCTGCTTAGGATTGGGTTTCCGGTTCCTTATAAATTCTAGTTCGAATATACAGAGTGCGTCTGGTATTTGAGGACAGATTTTATGGATTAATAAAAACCTTTCTGAACATATGAATATAATTATATTTGATTACAAACAAGTAAACATGAAATTTAGCTAACTATTATTTAATTTTATTCAATAAAACCACCACTAGCATCAATAACACGAGGTCGAAATCTGCTGCAAGTTCTGATTAATTGGTCCTTATTTATGTCAGTCATTACTTGAACTATTGCAGCTTTAAGGGAGTCTTTGGTGTTATGAGGCTGTTTATTAACCTCCTTCTCAACTACGCTCCACATATAATAGTCTAGTGGATTGAGATCTGGAGAGTTAGGAGGCCAAATGTTGCGTGTGATGTGGTCGTACAAATGGTCAGTCATTCATTCTTGTGTTCGTAGAGCCTTGAGGGATGGAGCCGAGTATTGCTGGAATATGTAAGGCCTGCCGTTGCATATGTTGTCAATCCAGGGCTTGACAACTGTTTCTAGAACCTCAATGTAAGCAGCAGTATTTAGTCTAGGATCTTGTGGAAAAAAGTGTGGTTTTTTCAGTCAAAATGCAGCTTTTTGGCAATTGACCTCATTGATTGACCTCGGTTTCATCAATTGTGATGCTTGACTTCCTGAATAAATTCGGATGTATTCACTTATCAGAACGTGCAGAATGTCTTTTACGTTTTGATACAGATATTGGGGAATTGTCAGCGTCTTCTAACACTTTTCGTATCGGTTGGACAAACGATCTTGCAACTCTGAGGAAAGGTGCAATATCCAAATCGCTATGATCAGCCTTTAATGCCACAACCACAGCATGCCTTTTCAATTCATTTGTTATCATAGGGTTTTCTATTCTTCATTTCTGAAAAATGAAAGCACTCGAAGTTAGTGGGAAGCGGTATTCATCTTAAATCCGTGTGTCCTCAAATACCAGCCGCACCCTGTATATGATTTTACACACAAAGGCGCTGGTTTGTGTGTATCAACGTTTCTGGTGCTAGTTAGAAATAAATATGTACGGACAAGTAGACTTTGTCTTTCCAGTTCTATGGGCATCTTGTGCATTTGGTAATGTGGACTGTAGACGCCGATTTAGTTAAGTTAAATCTATTTTCTTACACGTGTTTTTTTTTTTTGTTTCTGGGCAACTTTTATTGTGTTGGCATATTCACTGCTTGCCAACATTTATTATGTATTTTCTTATCAACGACTGACAGTAATTCGGCGTCCATCTATCTATCTATCTATCTATCTATCTATCTATCTATCTATCTATCTGTCTGTCTGTTCATATTTATCTATCTATCGATCTATCTGACTGTTCATATCTATCTATCTATCTGTCTATCTTATATATATATATATATATATATATATATATATATATATAAAGTCGCCTCTAAGTGTTGACTTCTATGTTCATTTTACATTTATATATATATATATGTGTGTGTGTGTGTGTGTGAGAGAGAGAGAGAGAGAGAGAGGATCAAGGTAGCGAGAGAGTGAGTGAGTGAGTACGTGAGTAAGTATGTTGATATTAAAAAGCTCGGTTAATTTGAACATCACTCCCTACCACCTTGATAGCGAATAAAAAATAATACACAGGGATCAACTTCGATGGAAATGGTCCAAGACAGGTGCTTGGACAAATAATATCTGTTATATTAAACCTTTTAAAAACCAAGTTTCGAATGAATAATTTTGTTCTAACAGGCTCCTATATTTCTAAATGGAACTCAACACCTGATACATAACTAATAGATTCTATTACTTGATCTGTACTTTGCGTGTTCTCTCTATTAGTTGAAAACATTTGCAACACGATCAGAAGGTAATTGCAAATGGTTGCTGTAAGGAAGGCTTGCCGTGCGTTTTTTTTTTTTATTAATTTTAATATTTGAAATCCTGTAAACAAAACTGACCTTTAGAAATGAAAACTCAGCAGCTCATGTTTTTGGCCCCTGTTGGCTCCTGATGGCCCCTGTTGGCTCCTGTTGACCCCTAAATGTCACTCAATAAACGTTGGTCTTCTCGATTTGATCATTCATTATAGAAGCAATTTTTATATTGAACAAAGAAGGTTTTAACATCAGACTTGAAGGGAATAGACTTTTCTTATTCTAGATAATTTTGGATAGGCTTTTGAACAGCTTATTAAGTAACCTCGTAAAACATGCCAGATGTTACTCGGAAAATATATCGAGGGCTCAAAAAAAGAGAAGTTTTCTGTTGAACCAGTGGTGGCATCCTACCAGTTCGCGCGAACTGATTCTTAAATTTCTAAAAGCTTAGCGAACCGGTTGTTGGATTATCAGAAAATAATCTCATATATTAATAGCCGATGGTCTCGGTAAAAAGTCCGTGCGTCTACAGAAACTCTAAGAGACACGCTAAAAATTAAAAAAGTTAAAATTGTGGCAAGTCTTCTAGTCATAAATTTGATAGGTCTTCCATTGGATCTTTGGGACTGCAGAGATTCAGTTCGAATGTGGCTGAGAAACCCTAACACGGCTGATGACACTAGAGTCAAGAAGCATGCTACTTCTGAACAGGAATATGATAAGGACAGAATTTCAATCTGAAAATATCTTAATAAATAAATATTTCTATTAAATTATCAAAATGGTTTAATTCTTTTTGATACTATAAAGTGGTTTGTTTTCATTCTCAGATTGAAAAGAAAATAAGCAGAATAGTTTCATAAAGAATATCTGCCTCTATAGAAACGGTTCCTGGAAATTTAGGATGGCACCATTGGGTAGACTGGATACCATAGCTATGTTTGATTTTCCAAATGTAGCTTAGATGTGGCACAAGGTCAAAAGTATGGGCCGCCCAGTGAGGATCGAACTCACTTGGAATTGTTCTAGCTTGACAAGCTGGCTAACCATTACACCGCTGCGGGATGCCCTACTATAGTTATGTATGCAACCAGTGTAGAGCGAACGGCTTCTTCTCTACTGTGACCCTATGACCACACCTATGTAGAGGACTGATGATAATGATAATAGTGGTGATGATCATTATAAAAGCTTAGTGAACCTGCTGTTGGATTAACCAAAAATAATTTTATAATTTAATTAGCTGATAGCCGAGGTAAAATGTTCGTTGCTCATGTGCCGAGTAAAAAAAAAATGTGGAAAATCTTCAAGTCATAAATTTACTAGGTTTTTCTATTTGATCCTTGGGACTGCAGCAAATCAGTTTGAATGTCGCTAAGAACCCATAACTCAGCTGGTGACACTAGAGTAAAAAAAAAACATCATTATTGGGAACAGAAATATGAAAAAAAACAGAATTTTAAATCTGAAAATATCTTAATAAATAAATGTTTTCTATTAAATTATTAAAATGACGTAATTCTTTTTTGATACTATAAATTGATTTGTTTCCATTCTCATATTGAAAAGAAAATAAGCAGAATATATACCTAAAGATTACCTGCCTTTACAGAACTTGGTCCTGGAAATTTAGGATGGCACAACTGGGTAGCATAACATCTCTGTTGCTTCAAGTCACTTTTCCATCGGTGTAAATTGTCCAGCACTCACTGCTATACAATCTTCCTATTCTCCAGTTACATCAAGCAATACACACATATGTTTGGGTATTTATTAATTTTGGTTTAGTAACTAAATTAGTAACATTCCAACGTCGCCGATCGAAGCTAGAACATCCACCAACCGCGATGAACGGATTTTTCCCCAGGGAGACTACGTGTCTTGAATGCCTATTGGGCCTGAAAGTCAACCAAGACCGCAAGTAGACAGGATCCATCGCTAAAGACGATGGAAAAAATTGGTAGTTCTCGGCACCTCTCTAGTAAATACCATGCCCTCTCTTGCTATTATCTACCTTTACAATAGAACACTGCTGCCATTTATGCACAGGAGCTTCCTAGTTTTCACTTTCCAGGCTCAATAGGGCCGCGTCCTGGGTATGACGATAAACTACATCCGCTTCCTAGGTAAGACGATAAACTACCACCAACAGCAAGGCCTCTGATCAGAAGTTTTTGAGGAGCGTTGAACCACCTCTTAATTGCTGATGTTTCCATTTCCACCCTGGTAGCAGCTATTAAAGTATCAGCTATGGGCAAATAATAAACCCCCAAACTGGCCCCATCCTGGGTAAGAAGATAAACTACATCCACGTCCTGGGTAAGACGATAAACTTCATCCAACAGCAAGGCCTCTGATCAGGAGGTTTTGAGGAGCGTGGAACCATGTCTTAATTGCTGGTGTTCCCAGGTCCACCCTGACACGGGGTGGTAGCGTCCGTCAAGGTCTCAGCTATGGGCAAATAGTTAACCCCCAAACTGGGCTCAAAACGAGTAAAAATGGGTTTTAATACCAGCTGTGAATTTTTGTAAAAAAATATTACCAGCAATGAATTTTTGAAGAAAATAATTATTACCAGCAATACATTTTTTAGAAAAATATATTACCAGCAATAAAAATCTTGTCGGCATTAAATAACACATTGGGGTTGTTCTGCTGCAAAACAAATCAAACAAAACCAAAACAGAACTTCAGTAGAGATCAAAAGCGTCCTTGTGGGTGATGAATTATTTCCCCCTACAACCCCTTTCACATGAAACTCTATTACTATTTCCATGACAAGTTTTCAGACGGACAACATTTCTTAGGTCCTTTCAGTTCTAAGGTTCGCGGCTAAGACTCGCCATGCTACGCACTTTGCAGCGAAGCACCTTCATTCCCTTCCTATTCCATTAGTGAGATATAAGTTTCACTAGCGCATCTCGTTCTCACAAAGCACTGCCTTGTGGAAACCGACTTTCAGGTGCGTGGTTCCCCGATCACTACAATCTTAACCTGGTAAAATCTAGAGTCAACCGTTATCATCCCCACATATCCCTATAAACTGTATCTCTTATTCTGCAACCGTCTACCTCGAGTGGCTCCTGGGCCTTCTACAGGGTGAACATCATTTTCGAATGTATACACTGAAAATCAGTATTTGAAATGCTTCCTAGACTCGAACACTGGCGCCGTTACGAAATGCGAAAAACTTTTACTAACATGGCAAACCCTTATGCCCGCCCGTATGCGTGCAAAAATCGATGGAGTCAAAGATTTCCTTAATGAGGATGTATAACAAGCGCCTTTTGGATGAAGGTTTAGAAATGATGAGCAAATAATTGCTTTAATGGACTCTTTTAGATAACAGATCGCATGTTGTTAACTACAGACGATTAACTTCCTCAGGGCATCTAAAATAAATCAACAAAAAATATATTCGTGTCGGAGTTATCTAATAAGAATTAATCAATATGTTTCTGTTAGCGAAATGAAAATTACATTCTACCGTGCATTTAAGTAGCGCGCGAAAATTCTGAAGTGTTTTGAATATGAACCCCGAACAAAAACTAACAAACTTATATTCTCTCACGTAGTTCAGATGGTAAGGTATTTATACCACAAAATATTTGATGATACATATACGTGCTACCTATAGTTGCAAGGATGTGCATATATACATATATTATAAAATGGACAAAGTCCGACAATTATTTTAAGACATTTTTTTGTTTATACATTCTTTTTATAGATACAAATATTTAAGTAAATGCTCTGTTTATAATAAATGTTTATATTTACTTAAATATTTTTATCTATAAAAAGAATGCATAAACATAAAAATGTCTTAAAATAATTGTCGGACTTTGTCCATTTCATAATGTGTGACGTCATGTGTTTACATTTGGTTACGCCATGAACAGATATGAATGTGCGGGAGAGAATCATGGAAGGTTGTAGTTTAAAGACAGTAAAATCGACCTTTCTAACCGAACGCTTCTTCGTGGCCGAATCGGTTAAAGGCACGTCAGGCTATATGACGGTTCCGTAGAGGATACAGGTTCGATTCCTGAAAATTTCTCGGGCATTCAGGCCGGTAAATTTTATTAACACTGTTTATTTTAAACAGGGTATTTACTTAAATATTTGTATCTATAAAAGGAATGTGCAAACATAAAAATGTCTAAAATATATACATATGTATACTGTATGATAAGATAAAGAACAAATAAGAAACGTTTATCAATCTAACATGTCACATTTTTATTAAAGCTTCGTCAGAGACTCAAATATTGATATTAAAGAAATTCTGGTATTTTTTACTTTTTTGATGTTTGATATTCATTGCTCAATCATGTATCGCGTATTTTCGACTCTATTAAACCGACGTTAGTATAATTGTGGCGATCCGATTTCAAGGAGAGATGGCGCGCCCATCCGAAGTTTCAAGAAATTAACGGATTCCAAGTCTATATTAAAAATTGTAAACATTTCTTATTTGATCTTTATCTTATCATTCTATCGGATCCAATATATATAAGGAGGCACGGTGGAGTAAAGCGGCTTGGATTGAGGAATCGCAGAGCCGAGTTCGAATTCCACTCGAATCCATTACGTTCACTTACGTGCTAATACCCTTGGGAAAGGTATGAATCCTCTTCTTCTCCCTCCAGCTATGGGTAAAACAGAAGGACAGACTGTTGCCTTGGATGGCAACTGGTCTAGGAGAAGGACAACTCTGAATTCAAAAACTGCGTAGGGTCGTTTGGGAACCTTTTGGCATTCGGTGCACCAGGCCTCTGTATTCGTCCCTTCAAAAGTGTGGTTGGTCGTGCACGAAACCTTCACCACTATAATCAAATCTCATCTGCTTGACCCTCATACGTCGAATCTCGACCGGAGATTCGACTATATATATATATATATATATATATATATATATATATATATATATATATATATATATATATATATATATATATATATATATGCAGGGGAGGCAAGCTTCATTGAATATGACAGACAAGGTGCTCTGATTAAGTTTTATATAATTCCTCGTATGATCTTATAATGTGTTCTTTTCAGTAAACAAACTGTCGAAATGGCATATTTTTTTTTTCGAGTGCTTCCGACTATACATTTAGCCATTTTCAAGGACGAAATATACCGTTAACTTGAAATAGATTATTATATGTATGTATTTATATAATTTTTATTTTATTTAGATCTCGTTTAAATAACTCATGGATACCTACCGGACCCTATTCGCAACATACTTGTTGTTAATACAAATATAATAGCATTGTCTACATGTAAAAAAAAAGGCTAAAGATAATGGAAGCCTTATTAATAAAAATGAAAAAGAACAGAAAAGAATAATAAAAACTATGAATATGGACACAAAATATTTACTGTATTTGAAAATAAAAAATTCTATAATACTAAATACATACATACAACAATCTATTTGCAGTTAACAGTAAATCTATTTCATCCTTGAAAATGGCTAAATGTATAGCCGAAAGCGCTCGTAAACATAAAATATTTGGGCTGTTTTTGTATAATTTTCCGACTGAAAAGGAAAAAGAACTTATAAGAACGTATGAGAAATTATAGTAAAAAACTTAACCAAAGCATCTTGTTTGTCATCTGGGACGAAGGAGAAAGCTTTGGGAGATGCTTGCATTGATTAAATAGGCTTCAAATTTGTGGCCATTTACAACGACCTTCATGTACTTAGCTAAGAAAAAAGACGTGATAATTGCTTAGATTCTTCCAGAGGAGCCATACGTGGAAAGCCTCTTTCCACGTGAGCTCATTTAATGTAACTACCAACGAATGCGTCATTATTTTTTTATTATTTCTTGATTCTTTTTCTATGGCTTATCAACAATTTGAAGGTTATTTAAGCCAGAAATATTAGAATGTTATAATTTTTAAGATAATAATAGTTTAGTGATATGAGTCTTATCAAAATTCTAATTAACCCATAGATGGGGGTTGACACTTTTTCCAAGGGTATTTACGCGTAAGTGAATATAACGGACCCAAATGTAATTTGAACTCGGCTCTCCGAATAACAATGACCCATTACACCACCTGAACATCCATGGTTACAGTGCCTGGTAATCCAAACCTGTCACTAGTCTCGACACTTACCAGGCTTAAATTCGGTGATCGTACATAGATCTGTCAGGTAGGTGCAAGCAACTAATTTTGTCAGTGCGTAATGACACTTAAAATTTCTTATGTATCTATGGATAATGAGGATTTTTCTGCGTTTCTTACTTCTTCTATGCAACTGTTGGTGATTCTTAACCTCTGTTGCAGACCCGGTAGCATGCAGTGCTGGTTTATTAAAAAGTGGCCTTGTGCCAGACACTACTTATGACTACTGAATCCACAAACAAAGTAAAAATATTGAGTGAGTGATCTTAGTGAGGGAAAAGGTTATACAACAAGTGCATAAAAATAATACAAGTAGATAGCCAGGATTAAACGACAAAATGAATCTGGTGGAAAACAGATAAGAAATTTTATTTTAATAACAAATAATCTTGTCTCAACAGTGGAGACTATCAGAAAAGGTAAGGTCTGTTTTTAGCCTGTAGGCTGTTAGTAATATGTAGAGACTAATAGAATGTTAAAGTTCCGCGCCAAAACAGGAAAAACCAAGATGGCTAAGGCGGGAAAAGTTTCTTCAGAATGAAAGTTCTGGAATGTAGTCTTCTTGTACAAAAGATGTAAGCATACACAACAAGGAAAAATACTCACTGCGAGGTTTAATAATGTGTGTGTAATGTTATCTTTAAGGTACTGGTTCATAATGTTAAAATACAAAAGAGATGTATGAAAAGTTCATCAATCTTCTTCAGTGAAGGAAAATTCAGAGTTGTTCTCGTCAAGACGAGGAAATTAGTCTTGGATAGGTGTGAGGGCGACCGTGTTGTAGAACTCTGGTAGTGAAAAGAGGAAAATTTCGAAAGTTGTTCGCATCAAAACGAGAAGTTGGTCTTGGAAAAATATATTGACGACGGTGTCGTAGAACACTACATTTTCTAGCTGAAAACGGATGAAAGTTCGACAGGCTGTTTGCATCAAGACGAGGATGAGTCTTGGAAAAATGTGATATCGACATGTTGAAATTTTGGTTAGTTAAGAATAAGATATTCCGGCCCGCGTATGGGTTAGGGGCACGGAATAAATGAGTTGACCTGCTAACTTGGAAACGCTGTTCGTCCGTGACGACAGGAAATGCGCGGGAAAAATTTAAATTCTGATTTTAGACGGTATGAGGAGTAGCTAGTAAGCAACCTTCCTCACGTCAGCCAAAAAGAGGCTGTTTACTGCTATGTCTAACTGAACGTGAGAGGAAGGGGTGCAATCCGCGCGCGCGCACACACACGCAAAAGGGTGGAATTCACGATTCCACACCTCTAAACGACATGCGTTTAACGGATGTCAGAATTCGTTGAAAAATACACCCCTATCCACCCTAAACTTAACCTCTTTTGCGAACGTAATACATAATTGATACAATAATAGTTAATAAAAATGAACACCCTTCCGCCCCTGTCTAAATGATTGGATTTCTCTGTATCCTTGGAAACAAGAAATTATGAATTTATATGTGCGTTTAAAACTCAGTAAATTTAAAAATAAGTTATTCCAAAATTCGCTTGAAGATGAAAAGGAACTAATGCTTTTAATTTAATTATATAATTAAATTTGAAAATTTTAGCTTCAGTTTTTGAAACATGGTTATTATAGTGTAGTGAAAAAAAACATATTTTAAATGAGTTAGTTTATAATATTTATGCTCTGTAAATTTACATTGAGCACTGCTTTGTAAAAATAAAAATAAAAAATATCAATAAGAACACTATATTATATATCTTACTGTTCTTTCTCCATATATATATATATATATATATATATATATAAATTTTCAAATTTGCTATATTTACATGTGTAAAGAGTTCAGTATTCGAGAAATATTAACGTTTTACATAGGAATCAACGCTGCATGGTAGTTTATATACATCATTGTTGTTTATATATATCATTGTGAAATTCTTTGACTGAAGATCGCACTGTGAAACTCATTATTGCCATGCAATGTTGATTCCTATGGCCCTATTGACAATGTCAATTTAACTTTTTATTATGTCTTCCCAATTTCCGAAAGATGTTTTATAACATCGAGATTAAATTTGTTAATACATTGACCGAAGTTCATTTTTTATGTCACATTCGTGTACTTTCGAATATCACAGTCACAGTGAAATATTATGAGTGATCAATATGGTAAGAAAGATGTCTTTGACTAAATTTATGAGTTTTTAGATTGCTGGAATCAGAATTGAAGTCGGTAGAAAGTGATATCATCTGAAACGGTTAAATAGAGTAGCATGTATCGATCTATGGCGGTTGCATCTTTATCAGCAACTTTACACTTAGCTTTTAGTTAAATTTTACTATGGAACTTTTTCTATATACACCCTTTTGCAAATTAATTAAAGCAAAACGAATAATTCCATTAGTATTTACTTTTGTTTCGTATTTTTCCAATGAAACGTGACCCAGTGACCATGATAGTTTTTCGTATGTCCATTCCACAAAGTCTTTCCTTGCAGATTGACAACAGATTTTAGACTGAATTTAAATCAGGAGAGTTTCTGCGCCAGTCTATAGTACTTTGATTTGTTCGCTGGTAAGGCTTACCAGTGTGTTTGTATGTCCCTTTTACAAAGTCATTCCTTGTAGATTGACCACACATTCTCAATTGGATTTAAATCAGGAGAGTTTCCTGGCCAGTCTATAGTACTTTGATTTGTGCACTGGTAAGCCTTGCCAGTGTGTGCGTGCAGCGTTACAATTTTCGTACGCTTCCTTGGAGTAACGTCCATCGCAGACAATGTCTGTAGGAAAACTAATTGACAGTCGAGACACTAGTGTCTAGGCGTGATAAAAATCATGGGTGACGGAATATTTTTCAAGGCCAAACAAATTTCACCATACAACCAGAAAATAGATTTATATTACTACACACCACTGCAAATATCCTAATCTGAGGAAAAAATAGTAATCGATTAAACCCTGTCACTCCAGTGGGTCTAAAATTGACTGCATGATGAAAGGAAACTAAACTGTTTTCAATTAATTTGCACAAAGGTGTACATTTCGATTTATTTAAGGAATTTATTCAGATGTTGAGAAATAAATATTTGCTGTGTAAAATAAATCTTTTTGCATCATTTGTTTTAATGATGTGACTTAATATATGATTTCTTTTAATCTTTTAATCTGGGTCGTTTCTTGTTAATTATTGGATCGAAATAGTATGCGTTTTGTTTGATTTGAATCTGAATTTTTACTAATTTCGCATGATGATTGCTATTCTTCATACAACCGTCCTAACATTTGTTAACAAGCCACAAACGATGCAACTCCTGATTTTCAGAATGAAATATCGCGACGCATAGTCGACGCATTTTAGACGGAAATCAGCTACTTTTTTAGAGTAGTCCAAAAGTATGCGGAATTCTAACTTGAATTTTTAAAAAGAAATGTCTGATGATGATGATGATGATGATGGTTTACTTATTCCAGTTTAAAAACTTTTTGAACTTCAAAAATAGATTGAAAGTAGACTAAATTATCTCGACAATCATACGATTTTTTTAGAGTTTATGCAACGAAAGAAACATTTATTTTAATCTAATTTTATTTTTATTTTCTCTTCCGTTGAAACTGGCACATTTCTTGTTTTTAATGTGCTGCGTATTTCACTCAGTTTTTATTCTGTTTTCCATATTTTAAATTTAGTTGTAATATTTTTTTCGAATTTGCTAGAAAATATTGACGATTCCAAAACATGGCAAACTTAACAACATAAATTAGAGTAGAGTGGTATGAGGCACTCTATATTATTATTATTATTATTGCTGTTGTTGTTGTTGTTGTTGTTGTTGTTGTTGTTGACGGCGACGCTAAAAAATATTTCAAATGTCTCTCAAGTGAATTTATAGGCTTTCTAAACGTTTATAACATTTTTACCGTTCGATCCTCAAATCTAGGAAATATTTTTTATATAATCTATACCAATAAAATTATCTGCTTGTCCATTATAGACTCAACATTTACAATCCAAACATGGCCTGCAGATAGGCGGCCTCAAGCAAGTGTCATAGGCTATGGAAAGTTGATCTAGTTGGAATCTGAAGGCCATGAAAGGTTACAAAGAATGTGATAGATGCCTTTTCTCATGGAAGTAAAATATTTATTCCCGCGTAAAAACATAGTCGAAAAGAAGGTAAATTAACGTTTAGGAGTAAATTGATTCGCGGGAACGTTACCCAGTCATTTTAATAATCTATAAAAAAATCTGTCTATATTTCTGAGATGAGGTATTATGTACACTATTTACATTATTCGGACTATTGTCCTCATCTTTGTCGCCATATTTATTAAAACGTTTCGGCCTTTCAGTATCTGTCTATATTTCTGAGATGAGGTATTATGTACACTATTTACATTATTCGGACTATTGTCCTCATCTTTGTCGCCATATTTATTAAAACGTTTCGGCTTCAGTATCTGTCTATATTTCTGAGATGTGGTATTATGTACATATTTTTATGAGATGATCTTTGTCGCCATATTTATTACAACGTTTCGGCCTTTCACATTATTTCTGAGATGAGGTATTATTATACACTACATTATTCGGACTATTGTCCTCATCTTTATTTGCCATATTTATTACAACGTTTCGGCCTTTCAGTATCTGTCTATATTTCTGAGATGAGGTATTATGTCCACTATTCACATTATTCGGACTATTGTCCTCATCTTTGTCGCCATATTTATTACAACGTTTCGGCCTTTTCAGTATCTGTCTATATTTCTGGGATGAGGTATTATGTACACTATTTACATTATTCTATTGTCCTCATCTTTGTCGCCATATTTATTACAACATTTGCTTTTCAGTATCTGTCTATATTTCTGAGATGAGGTATTATGTACACTATTTACATTATTCGGACTATTGTCCTCATCTTTGTCGCCATATTTATTAAAACGTTTCGGCCTTTCAGTATCTGTCTATATTTCTGAGATGAGGTATTATGTACACTATTTACATTATTCGGACTATTGTCCTCATCTTTGCCGCCATATTTATTACAACGTTTCGGCACTTCAGTATCTGTCTATATTTCTGAGATGTGGTATTATGTACACTATTTACATTATTCGGACTATTGTCCTCATCTTTGTCGCCATATTTATTACAACGTTTCGGCCTTTCAGTATCTGTCTATATTTCTGAGATGAGGTATTATGTACACTATTTACATTATTCGGACTATTGTCCTCATCTTTGTCGCCATATTTATTACAACGTTTCGGCCTTTCAGTATCTGTCTATATTTCTGAGATGAGGTATTATGTACACTATTTACATTATTCGGACTATTGTCCTCATCTTTGTCGCCATTTATTTACAAAAACAGTATTCTATATTTCTGAGATGAGGTATTATGTACCTATTTACATTATTCGGTCATCTTTGTCGCCATATTTTTACAACGTTTGAGTCTATATGATGTGGTATTATGTACACTATTTACATTATTCGGACTATTGTCCTCATCTTTGCCGCCATATTTATTACAACGTTTCGGCACTTCAGTATCTGTCTATATTTCTGAGATGAGGCATTATGTACACTATTCACATTAATCGGACTATTGTCCTCATCTTTGTCGCCATATTTATTACAACGTTTCGACACTTCAGTATCTGTCTATATTTATTATGTACACTATTTTACATTATTCGGACTATTTCCTAATCTTTGTCGCCATATTTATTACAACGTTTCGGCACTTCAGTATCTGTCTATATTTCTGAGATGAGGTATTATGTACACTATTTACATTATTCGGACTATTGTCCTCATCTTTGTCGCCATATTTATTACAACGTTTCGGCCTTTCAGTATCTGTCTATATTTCTGAGATGAGGTATTATGTACACTATTTACATTATTCGGGATTGTCCTCATCTTTGTCGCCATATTTATTAAAACGTTTTGCCTTTCAGTATCTGTCTATATTTCTGAGATTATTACACACTATTTTTATTGTCCTCATCTTTGTCGCCATATTTATTACAACGTTTCGGCCTTTCAGTATCTGTCTATATTTCTGAGATGAGGTATTATGTACACTATTTACATTATTCGGACTATTGTCCTCATCTTTGTCGCCATATTTATTACAACGTTTCGGCCTTTCAATATCTGTCTATATTTCTGAGATGTGGTATTATGTACACTATTTACATTATTCGGACTATTGTCCTCATCTTTGCCGCCATATTTATTACAACGTTTCGGCACTTCAGTATCTGTCTATATTTCTGAGATGAGGTATTATGTACACTATTTACATTAATCGGACTATTGTCCTCATCTTTGTCGCCATATTTATTACAACGTTTCAGCCTTTCAGTATCTGTCTATATTTCTGAGATGAGGTATTATGTACACTATTTACATTATTTGCATTATTGCCCACATCTTTGTTGCCATATTTATTACAACGTTTCGGTCATCTTCAGGTGGTTGGAATATCGAACTGAACCCTTTATTTCGTTCACTGGGGTAAACTGTTCTAGTTCTACCTGCCATGTTTAAGGACACATGGCTCTGTGGATAAAGGCTCTAGTTAGATCCAGTGACAGGACCCAAAAAGTGTGTGTTCAATACCGTGTTAAAGCAGCGGAGAAGTTGCAGATGGAAATTGGCAAGAGATAATTGATAAGTGACATCCATTAAACATGGCACGTGGAACTTGAACAGCTATAGCCATTTTATAATCTGAAATTTAATATTGGAAATAAGCTACGTTGATGTCTACACGCCTGAAGCTATGACCACACTGACTACTTCTAAAATCTTTGTCCAGTAATTTGTTTTTTTTTTTCACACATGGTCTTATCTTTATGAGCAACCAAAAAGCCCTTTTTCAATGTTTGTTTAAATTAATCAATTAAAAGCTTAAAATTTTCACTTGTTTGTTGATAAACTACATTTTCTAATTAAATGTAAATGTTTAGCAAATATATTTTGATTAAAGTAAGAATATTTTATATATTTTTACCCTTTTGTATCTCGTCATAAGATTTTTGACCAACGGCGTATATAACGTTTTGAAATGCATTGTCAAATTTATGTGTTCAATCAAGTGTATTGCATCTGTGATTTTTCCACGGTGTTGCCGTTAAACCCACTTCCAAATGACTTTGTGTTAGATTCGATAGCAGCGTGGGCGCACTGAAAATATCCATCTCACTTAGAACACACATATAAATGCGCGTGGGAGTTAGTTGGTGGGTGTGAGTGTGGGGTCGGGTGAGACAGATGTTGATTATAATCTATCGATCTATATATAAAATTCTGTCACTTCCATTAGTTTGTCTGTGTGTCACACCTTCTAAAATAGTCATACATTAACCAATCGCAAACAATTTTTAGGGAGAAGTGCAAATAGATAAAGGGGGGGTTACAGTTTATTTTACTAGGGTGCGTCAAAACCGCGAGGTAGTGTTTTTGTCAAAGTATTTTTCCAAACAAATCAGCTTATTTAAATTTCATCAATTGGTTTGCGACATTGAACGAAACATAGAGTTTTGTAAATCTTGACAAGAAAAGGTTAACGATACATTCAACAATGCTAAATATTCAGAGATTTCAACACCCGTCAGCGTATTTCAGAAAAAAAAATTACTTTATTAGAATTTCACTAACGACAATTTTAATTTATGCCAATTTCACTTATATACTAGCGCCAGAAATCATTGAGGAAACGTTAAACTAAATCTGCCTCGATGTGACAGGATAGAATGTTTTCAAACATGCTGAAACCTCCCACAAGCAGTAATTAGGTGCACATTTATCAAAATATGTCAACATCAAAAGCTGGTACGTCATGATAGAAGCATCTGTGAAAAAAAAAACTAATTTCAAATACATGAAAGTGGTTATTAATGGTCAAATATATACAGGGTTTGATGGGTAAATAGTCGCCATTTTATATTTTTAATTTCGCGCATGCGCGTTTTTTGATATTTTTATGTTTCAACCATTTGTTTATATTTGTATACACATCGAGCAGATATGAA
>CAHIKZ030001602.1:2335000-2390000 GCA_903632075.3 Acanthosepion pharaonis
ATCTAGAAAGTATAATAAAAAACATAATAATAAAATCCTGGCAAATCACGCACGCCAAAACAGTATTAATAAAAATCCTAAACTAAAATTAGACAAAAATAATGAAAAAAATATGTGACTGTAGAAACCCTGAAGTCTGCCCGTAGGAAAATAAATGCCGCACAAAATGTGGTATACCAATGCACTATCTCATCCATTGAGAGTCCTAAATCTGAAAGGATATACATTGGTTCAAGGAAGAATGTATTTAAAATTAGATGGAGACAACACAAAAGCCCCTTCAATAATATTAGAAAAAGAAATCAGACATCTCTATCCAAATATTTTTGGCATTCAAAAGAAATAAATAAAACACCAAAAGTAAAATGGAAAATAATAAATAAATAGAACAGAACTTGTAAAACCTGGGATGACCCATGCCCTTTATGCCTACATGAAAAACTACACCATATAAAGTTTCTAAATAATGAAAATTTATCAAACCATAGACATGAGTTAACGGTTTTTTGCCGAAATCAACAAATTTTCACATTAAATAATTAGCATAAAAAATTAGATTTCATAGTCTAATAAAAGGTTTAAAAGCTTAACCCAATCATAAGATAGAAAAACCCTTTATGAAGTCGTCACAAAAACAAATTGTAGTTCGGTGTGACGCTTTTATGTATGAAACAGCCCTTTAGGAAATAAATAAATAAAATAAAATAAAACTCTTTAGACGTAGAATGGTGCCAACATCTGTCGCTGTGACTGACCAGACGATATGTGTCCATGAATGCAATCATTCGCTTTGAAATGGACACCTCGGCCCTGCCTCAGCTTGATCTCTTCCCGAAGGTGACTGATATGTGGATACAAATTAACTCTTACGCCCCTTATAAAAATGGTCGCTCCAGCCGTTTCCACAGCAATTAATTTTACGAATGAACATGCTTATAAAGATGCGTAAATTTCAAGATTGGTTATTCCTAAATTTTCGCTTGAGGATGAAACAGGGCTTGATACTTCAATTTAATTTTTATAATTTTATTGAGGTTTTTGGCTCTAGTTTTTGAAACATGAGAAGTCTTATGTAGCGAAGGATTCAATTTTTTTTAAATATATATATATATATATATATATATATATATATATATATATAATTAATGCAAGTAAAAAGTTAACTAATTGACATCCTGACTCTAGAGTTTTGTCGTCGTGTTGCATTACCCCCTTTTCTTGGATTAGTCTTGGTTGACTCGACAATCAAGATTTCTCTCTCAGCTGGGTTTTAACTTGTCGATTTGTTCGGAGATAAATGATAACTTCAACAAATGAATATTAACCATATCTATTTTATCCAACACGTCGTCCTGTACATATCTAACTAGCCAGTGGGGTCGCTCTTTCACCCCCACTGTGGAGCACGTTTCCACACACGAAATAACACGTCTACATTCTTAGACGTGTAAAACTTAACTCCCTGAAATCGCTTTCTACCTAACATCCCTACGCTAGCTTCAGTCAATCACAATCGACTTACTTTGTTTTACAGTATCTGTCTTCAAAGGTCAAAATGAGGAAGTCAAAGCAGAATACAATTCTCTAAAAATACTAGTATGCTAAACTATTATTTATCAGATAGACCCTCTAGTAATCACTCTGTCCACTCGTTAAGAGGTACTGGATGACGAAATATGGAAGAAACTACTGCTATTATAATGCGGAGTATTTAGAAACCATTTATCTTTGGGATATGCTGGATAAACTGAGACAAAATTACTTTATTAGAAAACCCCGAGAAATAAAACGTGACAGGTGATATAAACTGGGATGTCAAAAGTCATTGATATGAAAATCTCTAATTCGGCCAAATGCAGCAATTCGGCATTGACTAGAAAATAAACATCTGTCTACAACACCATTCATAACCCTTCCCCAGAATGTTCCTTAAAACGATTCTGGGCAACATGGGTAATGGTGGTATTACCTACTGGAACAAGCCATCTTTGTTGTGATACATGCTGTTCAGGTTTGGCTGGGTTTTAACTTGTCGATTTTTTCGGAGATAAATGATAACTTCAACAAATGAATATTAACCATATCTATTTTATTCAACACGTCGTCCTGTACATATCTAACTAGCCAGTGGGATCGCTCTTTCACCCCCACTGTGGAGCACGTTTCCACACACGAAATAACTCGTCTACATTCTTAGACGTGTAAGGTTTGGCTGCAAATGGTTAGGAAGCATTCCTCATCAATGACTGAGGGTGAACGTCTGAAACTGCTACACTGAATGTGGATATGATAAGAGCAAATGACGCATATTGTGTGTGACAATTCTTGCAGGACGCCTCTAGTGACGATCAATAAAGATCGTTAGTCGCCCGCTGACCTGTTCAAAGCAGACGGTAATGTCTTCTATCAGGTATTCCCGGTACACACGTGACAATGACTATTGAGGGATGCCTGATACTTCAGAAATTAAATATATCTTCCGTCTGACTCAACCTACAATTAGGTTTCATTCGAACTCAGATATTTCATATTAATTCCCCAGGTGCCATAATTCAACTGAATATCTCCATGTCAAATGCTTCAAATCGATGTCTTTTGGCACAGCAGTGTCCGCATTTCCCTTATACTGGAGGTTTACAACAAATATTTTCGTTTTTATCTCTGCATCACTCATAACATTTTATTTGACAGAAATAACATTTGGTTTTGGCAAAACTTGCGAGATAAGGTAAAGAAATAACCAAGTAATAACAATGTCAAACTGATTGATCTTCAGATATTAATGAGCTTTCACTTTTTAGATGGATATTAACAGGTAGACAAGTACGGGCAATGATAGATAGATAGATAGATAGATAGATAGATAGATAGATAGATAGATAGATATAAATAGACTGAGAGATAGATAGATAGATAGATATAAACAGACTGAGAGATAGATAAACAGTAAAGCAGGAAGGATAGATAGATAGATAGATAGAGAGTGAGAGATAGATAGATAGATAGATAGATAGATAGATAGATAGATAGATATAAACAGACTGATAGATAGATAAACAGTAAAGAAGGAAGGATAGATAGATAGATAGATAGATAGATAGATATAAACAAACTGATAGATATGAACAGACTGATAGATATTTGACATTTCTAAAAATATAGTCTCTCTGTCTCTGTCTATCTCTGTCTGTCTGTCTCTCTCTCTCTCTCTCTCTCTCTCTCTCTCTCTCTCTCCATTCATGATTTTAATCGTCATTACATCAAGTGGCTTAATCATTATTATGCTCCTGATGTTTCGATTTTCTATCAGTCAAAAGTCTAACTCTTTTCCTCAACAAGTTTCTTTACATAATTTATTCTGTATTTCCCCTGCTAAGCTCTTATCAAGCATTACATCTCTGTCCTCTTGGCACAATCAAAATCACGCTCTAGTATCTGTTGATATTTCTTTTGAGCCGTCTATTAGACATCGACATCTTATTCACATTTCTTATTTGTTATCAGTGTAGTGACTGGGATTTATTTCCTGATTTTATTCGAGGTGAGACACCTGGGTTAATATTCTCAACCTACCCCATTGAGAATTGTTCTACAGAGGTTTTCTTCGTGGTTTAAAGCCGGTATCGATGCTTTTGTACCTTCTCGTAAATACCACGTGAAACTACAATCTTCTCCTTGGTTGCCACAGGTCTTTTCCGCTGCCATAGCCCGTAAGAATAACTTTTTTTTTTCTACCTCTGTCAGGGTTCTAGTGACGATCACAAAAGATGCCTCTTCTTGTATAATAAAACTAATCAGACCAGAATTCAAAACACTGTCAAAAGCCTTCGAGATATCCAAAGCAAAACGCCCGAACGAACTTCACCATTTTTGCCTAAAGCAGGATAGACTCTTTCACCAATAACCGTTAACACATCAGAAGATAAACTAAACCCTATTTCTTATCTGAAAAAGATCCTGCGATGCGAGACGCTTCACTAATTCAGAGTTGATTAGAGCCACTGGTACCTTGTCAAGAAAAAAAGGTCGACACAAAAACTGGAAAATGCAAGAAGGCTGGAAAAACTAAATAAAAATGAATAAAATTTTCCTTGCCTATCATATTTAACGAAACATCTTTAAAAGAAAGGTTTCTGTGTAAATATACATTAACAATATATATATATATATATATATATATATATATATATATATATATATATATATAAAGGGAAGAGGTTATAGTAGTTCCAATGAGAGAAAAGTGTGTATATTAAAAAGAAGAGAGAAGCCGCAAACGTATTTGGCTGTAATGTGGATTTTAAATCAACGGACACACTCATACACACACACACACACACACACACACACACATATATATATATATATATATATATATATATATATATATATATATATATATATATATATATATATATATATATATATATATATATATAAAGGGATGAGGTTATAGTAGTTCCAATGAGAGAAAAGTGTGTATTTTAAAAAATATATATTATGCTTTATTTTACATAATTTTACTACACATGTTTCCGGTCTCGCGACTGTTATCAAGCAAAGCGTGGGGATTTCCACTTATTATTAAAAGTAATTCATTTTTCCCTCATGTTTTTCGATGTTAAATATTCTCGATATCAGACATTCTCTTTTTTGTGTGTTAATAATCCAAATGTCTTTCTGGTAATGAAAAATTCTGCGTGAAGGGTTATAAAACAATTAAGATTGGTCCGAGAAATGGTGAAGGAGTTATCGGCATTCTTATCGCTTAATGACCTGATTTCAACATGTGTATATGTATATTCCATTTCTATACATACACACTGTCTTATTACGAGGAATTAGTAAACACATTTGTATTCATACACACACATACAGACAGATATACACACACACACACATACACACACTTCCTATGCTGTGTAGTGTTCGCGTGTGTGCCCGTTGTTCTTGCCAATATCTGTGTATATATATATCAGCATGCGTGTGTATACGCGCACTTCCTCTCTACATACACATACTGTCCTATTACAAGGAATCAGTACATATACACAAACATACATACATACGTACAAACATATACATATACTTCCCAAATTATATTATATTACATAAATATATATATATTATATAAGTATCGTTGTTCTACACACGGTTGCTTATATCTAGTTATTTGATTTACCCAATATATATATATATATATATATATATATATATATATATATATATATATATGAAACGCGACAAACGAGAACTGTTCTTGATATAGGAAAATTTATATATCGTTATCCCATATTATATATGCGTATGTGTGTAAGTGTGTAAGTGTGCGTGTGTTTGTGAGCGTATGTGTGTGTATTTCAATTGAATTAATTCGACTCAAATAATCTGTAAAAATGCCAAAACGAAACATGTGACAAATCATGGGACGTTTCTAATTTGAAATAAATATTTCATTTTGATGTCCGCATTTCCCTATAGAAATTTTTCATTTTAATATTTTCTAGCGAGCTAGGGCGAAATGGAAGCAAGTTCAGTGGGGATTTAATTATCAATATGCCTCTGTATACGATCATTTCCGTATATATATATATATATATATATATATATATATATATATATATATATATAGTGATTTTCCAAGCGTAGCTTAGATGGTGCAGAAATTAACCATTGCTAACCATTACACTGCTTTGGAGCGCCTATATATATATATATATATATATGTGTGTGTGTGTGTGTGTGTGTGTCGTTGTGTGTCGTTGCGTGTCGGTGTATATGTGTGTATATATATACATATATATATATATATATATGTGTGTGTGTGTGTGTATATATGAAATTGTACAGGGACGTCAACGCCCAGAAAACATAAGCTCTATCCCTCTATAATGCGAATGCGAATGAAAAGAAGAGCAGATATAATTTCGGGATATGCGGTTGAGTCCATAGAATTCATGAGGTACCCATTTTTCAAGTTTAGGAACCTTTCCAAGTTGTTGAAGATGACGATGAACAGTTGTATGGTTTGAACGAAGCTTCATTGCTTCAAACTGATACTGCAGATTTTTCTTCAACTGATGCCACAATGAGTTCATCATCAAACTAAACTGGACGTCCTGTTCGGTCTTCATCTCCAAGGCTTTAATTCCTACTTCTGAATTTGGTAAACCATCTTTTGCAAGTTCTTTCATCCAAGCATTCCTCTCCGTAAGATAAATAAATATTTCGAGTCGCTTCGCTTGTAAAGTTTCCTTTTCTAAATTCATAAATCATTATTTGCTTTAAATACTTTTTCGACACGCCCATCTTTGAGGGGCTGATTTGAGTAATTAATTCAGTTTAATTATTGTGTAAAAAGAAATTATATTAAGTTAAATGTTTCTAAATTCATTTGATCACCAATCAGTATCATTTGACATTTTAGAATACCGTAAGATTTGATTGAAATTATATATACAGTATTTGTAACAGAACTTGATATCGAGAGTTTTAGGAATCTTTTATTTTTCGAACACGGTCAGTACATTTTGGCCGAGTTCATAGTTGATATTATTGAGTGTTTCCATTATTTTTGTCCTTTTTTACATGTGGATGAGGCTAATATATTTGTATTATCAACGAGTATGTTGTGGATTGACTTTAGTAGGTCTCTATATGTATTTAAATGAAATGTAATTGAGATATGCTCAGAGATAGGTAACGTGAGTCTTCTAGTTAAGCATGATGTAGTATATCCAATATGTTTATTTACAAATTTGGATTGGTCAAGAACACAGCTCCTTAAGGAACATGTGAATAATTTCTATATAATTTATGTCCTGAAAAGGGAAAATTATGAGAACACGTGAAAAATTAATTAAAAAACGTAACTGAAGTTCCTAGTCAGTGGTTTTTAATGAATCTTGTATATATGTATTTTGTATTTGCATGCATAGTAACTCTCCATCTCAGATTGTTCTTAGCTGTCAATGTTAGATTTTAGTTATTAGGTTGTTTGAAAATAAATAATAAATAATAAATACTTCTCAACGCAATGCAGATATTGAATAATGGAAGTAAATGGTTTAGTTTATTTTGTTTTACGGCATATCAACCTCAATGGGTTATTTAATGCTGACAACATTTTTAGGATAGATTCGTATGAATAGAATATGTATTCTTTGGTTTAGATTGGTTTGGTTTATTTTGTTTTACGGCATATTAACCTCAATGGGTTAATTAATACCGACAATATTTTTAGGATAGATTCGTATGAATAGAATATGTATTCTTTGGTTTAGATTGGTTTGGTTTATTTTGTTTTACGGCATATCAACACCAATGGGTTTTTTTTTATGCCGACAACATTTTTAGGATAGATTCGTATGAATAGAATATGTATTCTTTGGTTTAGATTGGTTTGGTTTATTTTGTTTTACGGCATACCAACCTCAATGGGTTATTTAATGCCGACAAAATTTCCTTTTTTTTTCAAAAATATATAGCTGGTAATTTTATCATAAATGTAATATTTTTTTTCAAAAATGTATAGTTTGGTTTGTTTTGTTTTGTGTCATATAAACCTCAATGGGTTAGTTAATGCTGACAAGATTTTTATTCCTGGTAATATTTTCTTTTTTTCAAATATTTATTGCTGATACTAATTTTTAAAAACGTATTTCTGGTATTAACATCTATTTTTAGACTTTCATAGTGTTTTGAGTCAGGTTGTGAGATCAACTATTTGCCCATAGCTAGGACCCTAACAGGTGCTATCACCCCGGGTCAGGGTGGACCTGGGAACACCAGCATTTAAGAGGTGGTGCCACGCTCCTCAAAACCTCCTGATCAGAGGCCTTGCTGCCGAATGTAGTTTATCGTCATACCGAGGCCGGGCACGTAAATGATAATATATTTTTAAAAAAATCGCTGTTACTTTTTTTTTTCTTGAAACATCTCATCTACTTCTATTTAATGATCAATTACTAATGTAATCAATGCAATAATTTCCTTCGTTTTCGACGAACTAATTTCATAAAGCAGACAGTAATCAATGCCTCGGGCATAGAATACTTTAAGTTTCGAGGCAAAATCCCATGTCCGCGTCTTCTTTTTTTATAATCTTTTAATAATTGGTTTATCTTTTGCTTCCATGAAATGTTGTAAAGTTCTGAATAGGTGATAATCCGATGGAGTCAGTTCGGGAGAATTTCATGGTTATAACATTTTTCTATTTAGAGATAAAATATTTTCTTGCCTGTGTTTTCCAACGAGTGACATATGTTTTGATAGGCAAGAGTAACACACTTTCATGACTGAACAGTGAAACTTGTTTTGGCAGAAAGTTGAAGGAGTGCTTCCAGTTGATGCAATTATCTTACTGCGTCATTCTAATTTAATACTTCATAATAGACGATACTCTTTATATCCTAGTAAACACAAAAACATTACCATCTCACGGTGTCCTGGGTATGACGATAAACTACTTCCGGTATCAAGGCAGCTGATGCAGACGTTTTGAGGACCGTAAAACCATCTCTTAATAACTGTTGTTCCCATGTCCAACTTGATTCCAGGTGGTACCTCTTTCTAGGGTTCCCAGCTATGGGCAAATAGTGAAACCCAAACTGGTTTCGCTACACTATGAAAGTAAAAATAGATTTTTGTAGTGAAGATGCTACCAATTCATTATTATATTAAAAATTACCAGTAATACATATTTGTAAATCTTTTTTAAATATGTCATGTGATAGGTCCTGATCTGGCATCTCGAGTCCAGTCATTTTCTCACAGACGTGATGTGGCTTCCCTCTGTCTTTTCTACAAATATTTTCATGAGAGCTGCTCTGACGATCTATTTTCTCTGGTACACAACTGCATGAATTTAATCGTGCTACTAGGTTGGCATCTCGGTCCCACCCTTTCACTGTCGAAACAGTTAAATGTAGCCGTCTCTTCTACTCCAACAGCTTCTTCTCTTGCACTTTTTGACAGTGAAAGTCCTTTCCTCTTACTTGCTTCCCTGATAGCTATAATCTTCAAATATTCAAATATAATGTCAATCGACATTTTCTGATGCCTTGATCCTGATCCCCTTCCTTCTCTTTATCCTTTCCTCAAACACCCCCTCTTTACTCTTGCTCTCACTCTCTGTAACCCTTTGCGTGTTAGTGGCACTCCCGCCTTTCTTGAGGTGAAATGCTTAAAAATGTTTCCTCTCCTCTTTCAATTTAATCTGATTATTAAAGTAGCCATTCTTCTATATTATTCTACCTCTGTACCATAATGATTGTTCCATTTAGTCTATGAAATTTGTATGTAAATGGAATAATCATTATGGGACAGAGATGGGAACTCCCTTCCTCTTTCTTGCTTCCCTTATAGCTATAACATCCAAATATTCAAATGTAATGCCAATCGACATCTTCTGATGTATTGATCTTGATCTCCGTCCCCGAAATGCTTAAAAAATATTACCAGCAATACATTTTTGTAAACAAAAAAAATACTATTGCTCCCAAGAAAATCACATTTGGGCCTTAAATGACCCATAAGATTTGATATGCCATGAAACAAACAAAACGAATAAATAAATTTCTCAGCGTGTAATCCTGGTTTGGGTTTTGCTCTGACTATAGGTTTTGGCATATTTTGGTCAGGTCTTCGGGGTTGTAACCGAACTCATCACTCTTGGCCAATAGTGGGTTGATGAGTTTATTTAACTCATAATTCATCCACCCTTTAACAATTCTTGTTTCTGTGCTGCTTTGGTCTCATTTACTCTCCTCCTTAAACCAGTGTCTGGTGGGACAGCCTACCACAGGATCATAAATCAGGTTCTATTTGATTACGTGGTACGAGAAGCGGACAGGAATCTGAGATGATTCAATATGTCCAGAGACAGGAAGGAAGTCAACCAGAGAGGGTTTCTTCCAATAGGAGAAAGCCCTTGATTTTGATTTCAATTTATCAGAGTCCTTGCTGCCGGATGTAGTTTATCGTCACTAACCAGGACGAGGTTTATTAACCATTGCACTATGTAAACGAAAGCTTTAGGCAGCTATTTAATACCTTTACTTCCTAAGATGGTGTTCTACAGGCTCAAATAAATAGTGATAATTGATGTAACACCCACAAAGCATATATAATTTTAATCATATTATATTACAGAATTCTAACTTCAAAAGTTAATCTCGGCCTATTCAGGGTCGATACCACGGGTCTCTTTCACTAATTACTTTTTCTTCCAATAAATGTTTATTGTCACCATCACTATACAACATACTAATATTTTTTTCAGATATAATTGTCATCGATTATAATGTCAATTGTTATTAAAGACAGCGTCATGTTGAATTTTTCTTTTCGTACAAACTTCCTTGAATAAATGGTCGATAAAAATCTTTAAAAAAAAAAGTAAAATAACTCAGGTTATGACGCAAGAATATGTCAATTTGGAATTCTGACTAACAGCATGCGGGGTATCCATATTACATCACCATCAACCAAACAAATTAAAAATCGTTCTGTCTTGGCTAGCAGTATTTGAACTATTTCCAGAAATGGTTTTGTGGCATCCTGTGCTTAAACACGAACAATGACTTTCAGGTATTTGAACTATTTCCAGATTTGGTAGTGTTGTATCCTGTGCCTAAATACGAACAATAACTTTCAGGTATCTGTCTATATCTCTGAGATGAGGTATTATGATTATTTTCATAACGTTTTGGCCGTTGTACTCTCCGGCCTTTTTCAGATGATTAAAATTTCGAACCGAACTCTTTCGTCCACCGGGGTAGAATTCTCTAGTTCTAAGTGCCGTGTCTCTTCCGGATGTCTCAGTTATTTCCCTTTAACTCAACTCCCCAAGTTTTTTGGTTCACCACTGCTGTGGCCTGGTATTAGACTGACAAATTTTGGGGTCTAGTAACTGGATCTAACCAACGTCTTTATCCACTTGGGGAGTTGAGTTAAAGGAAAATAACTGAGACATCGGAAAGAGGCATGGCGCGTGGAACTGGAACAATCTACCCCGGTGGACGAAATAAGGGGTTCGAAATTACAATCACTTGAAGAAGACCGGAGCGTACACCAGCCGAAACGTTATGAATATGGCAATCAAAATAAGGATAACAGTCCGAATAATGTAAATAATGCAAGTAATCATTATACCTCATTTCAGAGATATAGAGGCCGAAACGCTGTGAATATGGCAATGAAAATGAGGATAGCAGTCCGAATAATGTAAATAATGTAATTAATTATAATACCTCATTTCAGAGATATAGAGGCCGAAACGTTGTGAATATGGCAATGAAGATGAGGATGACAGTCCAAATAATGTAAATAATTCCAGTGACTTTCTGGTGATGTTTAAAACCAATGACATTCTGTAGAACCTACTGATCAAATTTTGACAGCTTATCGCGTTCCTCGTGATGACCGTGGATTGCAGTCGGTCCTTAAAGGAATCTTTGAGAGAATGATTCCGCAACCGAAACTGAGTTAATAACTGCTGACAGTTTTTGACACTTAAAATGTTATTTCCATAATGCCAAATATATTTGCCCAATTTCTGAAGCTAATAAATAATTCTTGAACTCGTAAAATAGATAGCGTATCATCTACACCTATTTTTATGCGTCACACCAACTCAGAATTGTTCAACTCTGGCATTAAATTTTCAGAAAAGAAAACAATCTTTTTAAAGTTATCATTCGCCGCCTAATCTAGACCTTTCTTTTATTCATTAAAATATCTTCAAGTACTTTGAAAGATTTTTAATTATGAATAATAGCATAACTAGGCACTTGCAGAAAAAGGCTTCGCCTAATTCATTAACAATAAATGTTCTTACTTTTAAAGGGCGTGAATTTTACATAATATTCTTATCTAATTTATGTCGGGATTTATGAAATGAGAAATTACATTATTATATTCTTTGGTATTCGGACCAGCTTGCTTATCTTGGCTCTTATACTTACAACGTTTCGGACGTTGTACCCCTCGGCCTTCTTCAGGTACCTGTCACTGTACTCTGAAACTTTATAAAACTTTCCGATCACACATATTGTTCGCATTCAACTGATCTTATTCACCTTGCTTGTCTTGCTCCACTAGATAATGTGACCCACAGGATTTTTGATTTGTTGTCTTTGTCTAGAGGAATAACATTTCTATGAGTTATTTAATGCCGAAATCTAAATATTTTTTTACGTATTTCTTTTATGAGATAATAATGGTTTTAGTGATACAAATCTTACTAATTAAGCTATAGTTGTAAAGGGAAGAGATGGATTGTTAACTTTCCCTATGCTTGGTTTAGTTTTTTGGTCTCATGGCACATCAATATCCTTATGGGTCATTTAATGCCGAAATTTTATTTTCTTGGGAGCTCTGGTAATTTTTTTTCAAAAAATGTATTGGTAATAATTTAGTTTTTCAAATTAATGATAATTTTTGTAGTGTATTTTAATATTTTCATGTTTTCCACCAGTTTGGTGGTTCACTATTTCTCCATAGCTGGGACCCTGACAAGATCTACCACACCTGGTCAGGGTGGAAATGGGAATAACAGCAATTAAGATGTGGTTTCATGCTCCTCAAAACCTCCATGTCAAAGGCCTTATTGTTTGTCCTTTCCCTAGTGTATTTGCGCGGAAATGAATATATAGAACCCAAGTGGAATTGGAACTCGGCTCTCCAATCAACAATTCCGAGCCATTACCCATCACACCACCCAAGCACACAACACTGTTAATCCCAAGCGGTCACCCATCTACGTACTGACCAGGTCTGACGTTGCTTAACTTGGGTGATTATAAGAGAAGCGGTGTTTCAACGTGATGTGGCCGTAAGCCGAAGCACCAGCGTGTCATTTTTTTTAAGCGGATATAAGTATCATTTAACCAACGCTTTTAACCATTTCAGCCTGACACGGAACTCATGTGACCCTGAAAGTTTTCAATAAAATCCGTTAAATACTGTGATTCACTTATTTGATGTCGTCTTTTTATGTGACACACAGTGAAAATAAAACTCACTACTCAGTAGTAATGAACAACTAAACTAAGCCCCGTTCGGGGTAAGATGATAAACTACATCCGCGTCCTGGGTAAGACGATAAACTACGTCCAACAGCAAGGCCTCTGATAAGGAGGTTTTGAGGAGCGTGGAACCACCTCTTAATTGATGGTGTTCCCAGGTCCATCCTGGCCCGGTGTGGTAGCACATGTTAGGTTCCTAGCTGTGGGCAAATAGTTAACCTCAAATCCGAGGACAAAACGTGTAAAATTAGTTTTTAATACCAGCAATACATTTTGTAAAAAATTATTACCAGTAATGAATATTTGAAGAAAAAATATTCCTAGCTATACATTTTTGGAAATAATATTACCAGTATTAAATTTTTGAAAAAATATTACCAGATCTTGTCGGCATTAAATAACCCATTGTGTATGCCGTAAAACAAAACAAACTAACCCGTTAACCTGTACTCTATGCCTGATGTGGGGTGTTGATTGTAGAAGTAAGTTTCTTTACCCATGCAGATATATTAAGCGATTTGCAAGTTAGTAAGATCGATTCACAAAATATTCCTGTAGTTGTGAGTTCAATCCTCATTCGTGGAACTGTACTTGTGACTGTAAAACGAATGTCGTCTAATCTTATTAAATACTTCTGAGTAAATATATACGTGAATGTGAGATTTTGCGTGCACATACACATAAGCAATTAGATTGTCAGCTAGGTTTCATCAGTTTACAGTTGAAATGACTAGATGAAACCGTAAGTTATATGCTAATTCCTATGTCTCTCTTCTCACAACTCTCGCTTGTGGAGCCTTCTCCCAGTCAACATTGCACTTTAAAAATCCAAAAGTAATGCCTATCGTTATATTATGTCTCCTTCAACTCGTTCTTTTATTGTTCTCTCTACTTAATAATGTTTTCTTTTTCCATATTCTTTCACACCCAATAACCCTTGTGCTTTTTAGTGACATTGTTTCCTTGCTTGGAGTAAGATGATTAAATAAAAAATGTGTAAAGAGCAAATGTTCCTATATTCCTGCACGGTCATTTATTCTCCTTCCTAAATACGAGGACAGTTTGAAAAGTAAAAGGATTGATGCCACAAACAATGTATTTCAATTCCAAACAACAAACTACACGGTTTCCCCTTTAAAGTAATCCCGCTCGAGTCTAATGCATCCTTCTCTGTCACACTCTCTATGTGATGCAAGAAATATTCTTCTTGGATACCCCTCAGTTCTTGATAGCATCCACGCCTTCAAAACGAGTCCACTGAATGATCCTGTTTGGACTTGGAGAAAGGAAAAAGTTACATGGAACAAAATCAGATTAATAGTGTAGTTGTTCCAGTACAGCGATGTACTTCTTGGCCAGGAACTGCTTAATGTTGTGAGCAGATGCGTTGTCCTGGTGACAAGTGAAAAATAACGAATCGCCAGCGTCTAAATAATGCTCGAAATCAGGATATCCGGTAGAGCGTGGCTATTCGTAACCGGAAGTTGAAGCATAATTCTCAGTATGTACATTTAAGCTCATGTGTTGCCCCCCCCCAAGTGTGATGTAATGGCTTGCAAGCTTGTCTCGTTAGATCAGTTACCACTGAAAAGTGAGTTCGATCCCCACTGGGTGCCCCATAATTTCTACCTTGTGCCACGCTTGGAAAATAAACGTATACAAGGGTGCGGATTTGTCACTTCAACATGGTGTAATGGTTAGCAAGATTGTCTCGCTAGATCAGTTACGACTGAAAAGTGAGTTCGATCCCCACTGGTGCACCAAAACTATCAACCTTGTGCCAGACCTGAGCTAAGCTTAGAAAAATGCTTAGATGTACGGAACGAGAAAGCAGTGCGCCTACCATTGCTCTCATTTTCACCCAAATAGAAATTGTATAAATCTCTCCATGCTATGGATTAAATATCATATTTGAACTCTATGTTCTGCTCAGTATAATGACTGTCCGCTCATATATCTTCAACACCCAGCGCGTATATAAACGTGCGGTTTATACGAAAACTATTCTAAGCGGGCTTTAGTTATAGTTTTTGGGAGAGAGCGCATAATCTGGCGAGATCAACAGTCTTTACAAGGACATTACGTTCAAATCATCGGTCACGATGAGTTCGTGCTAACACAACGATCGACGATCCCTTCAAATATTTCTTTCTACCCAATTTCATTGACAAGGCTTAGTTCAACCAGTGATATGGTTTCCACACACCTTCCAAACGTGATACACACACGCCAAGATCAAGAACACCTGACAAATGGTGACATTAGAACACGGGTCTCATGATCGGAAAACGAACGTTTAAACCACTCAGTCAAATGTACAACCGCTCATAGTTGCAGTATAAACCACACGTTTGCTCTGTACGTGTTAAAGAATCAACACCATGTGCGTATCACGGGTTGAATGAAGCCTCATCTGATTGGCACGCTCGAAAACGAGTAACTATGCTGAAGATCATATGATTTCTAGTGTACCTTCAAATTGAAACTTATTGTGTTGATACGGTTGACAAGCTGGTCTCAGAAGTAAATTCAATCAATTTACATTACTTTCACTCTCGTAGAATGCATCTAATCAGATTGTAGCGAAAAAAAATATCAATTCAGGTAAAACGAAGAACGCTTTGACATAATTAATAATGAAAATACTTCATCTGAGAATTCGGAAACTTTCAGTTGCTCATGACTATATTAATAGTAATGTCACATCTATGATAACAGGGAATGTGTCATTTTATCTCAGTCTTTCGTGTTTTATGACCAGCGATGAAGTCTGTGAAATCAGGTCTCCAGAAGCAGCCACATTCATGAGAAAAAAAAATTTAGAGAACAAGTGCAACAAATCAGATGTTGATGGTTTCCAATACCGAATTTTCTTCTGTCATCCGTTTTCACTGTTAAGCATCAAGTAAAATAAGTTATTTCAAATAGTAAATTTCATATTAACCAAACCTAAATAATAAAAGTAGTAAAAAGAATTATGTACTTGAGTGATATACAGTACTTTCAGTGTAATAATATCTATCTAGAGTTTCACATTAATACGAAGATATTTATAAATCATAAAAGCAAAAGTATCTTAATTTTGTATATACGAACACTTTAGTCTTGTATTCAAGTGAAGTGTTTTTAATGAACCACTTTAAAATTTCAGATATCAGTTATCTCTCGTATGCATTGGTTAGTGTTCATTGCTTCACACAAGGCAACTGACAAGCAAATGACATTCGTAAGGGAATATAGACCAATTGATTGCATTGCTTTCTGTCAAGGCAATATTTTGATAGAAAAAAAAAGTTCTGATTTGCAATTGGTTTGTTTTACTTTCTGTTGTTTTGTTTTACGAGATATCAACCTCAATGGGTTATTTAATGCCGATAAGATTTTTATTCCTTGTAATATTTTTTCATTCAGAAATGTATTGCTGTTAATATTTTTCCTTCAAAAATGTATTTCTGGTAATATATTGCTGGTAATAATTTTTCCTCAAAAAATATTGCTGATATTAAAACTTATTTGTACACTGATACTGTTATTACCCCAGTTTGAGGGCTAACTATTTGGTCACATTTGGGACTCTAACAGGTACTTCCTAACCAGGTTATGGTGGACCTGGGAACACCAGCAATCAAGAGGTCGTTCCACGATCCTCGAAACCTCCTGATCAGAGGCCTTGCTGTTGGAAGTAGTTTATCGTCATAACCAGGACACGGGTGTAGTTTATCGTCATACGCAGGACGCACAGAGGTCTTGCTGTTGGACGTAGTTTATCATTTTACCCACGACGCGAATATAGTTTATCGTCTTATCTAGGAGGGGATTTGCAACTGAATTAATGTCAAAGCGCTGTACTCCTGTTAATTACTGGCTGATTTCCGAATTTAATGTCAATCTACTCGGCTAAACCAGTGTCTCCCGACTTGAGTGCTAGTACCCACTTGAGGGGTCTGTTGTATTGTAAGAGCCCACTGGGATTATTACAAGGAATAAAAATCTTATCGGCATTAAATAACCCATTGAGGTTGATATGTCGTAAAACAAAACAACAGAAAATAATACAAACCGATTGCAAGTCAGAACTGTTGTTTTCTATCAAAATATTGCCTTGACAGAAAGCAATGCAAGCATTTCATTTGTAGGTCGGTCAACATACTGGGAGGGGGTCTTTTACCCACTTCTTTCAAATGTTCCAAAATAATTGAATATTGGCGTTCTTTTGTTATTAATTGGCCGTTTGTTGTGGACTGATGGACACATTTTGACCCATGACTATTTTATTAGTTTTTTTTTCTTTCCGCATTAAGATAAATTTCTTGGCTTCAACCAGTTCCAAAATTCTGACCGAAATTCAAAACTTGCTTTGAATTCACATCTGGGTCGAGCAGGAAAATATTGGGCATCCTTCGTAAATTTATAAAATGACCTTTCATAAAAATAATAATATATTCTCATTATCTGTATGTCTATGTGTCTATCTCTGCTCAATTATAACCATTTATTTATCTATCTCTGTTCATTTTCTTTCTTTTTTTCTGTCTATCTATCTATCGATTTCATTCGGTTCATTTTCTCTCTATCTAGCTAGCTATCACGGCTTGTTCATATCTATCTATCTATTTCATTCTGTTCATTTTAAATCTAGCGATTTATCTATCTCAGTCTGTTTATATCTATGCATCTATCTATCTATCTATCTATCTATCTATCTATCTATCTGTCGGTTTATATCTATCTATCTTTCTATCTCATTCTGTTAATTTTCTACCTATCTAGCTAGCTATATATCACGGTTTGTTCATATCTATCTATCTATCTATCTATCTATCTATATATCTATCTATCTATCTATCTGCCTGTCTGTTCATTATCTATCTATCTATCTATCTATCTATATATATATATATATATATATATATATATATATATATATCATTCTGTTCATTTCTTACATATCTAGCTAGCTATATATCACGGTTTGTTCATATCTATGTATCTCATTCTGTTCATTTGCTATCTAGCTATTTATCTATCTCAGTCTGTTCATATCTATGTATCAATCAATCTATCTATACAACTATCTGTCTGTCTGTTCATATCTAGCTATCCAACTATCTGTCCGTCTGTTCATATCTATCTATTTATCTATTTTCATTTTCTTTCTTTCTTTCTATCTATCGATCTCATTCCGTTCATTTTCTAGGTATCTATCACAGTTTGTTCATATCTATCTATCTATCTATCTATCTATCTATCTATCTATCTATCTATCTGAATATTTATTCTAGTACTAAGGTCATTAGCATCTGCTCGATTTACAATATAGCCAATTTAAAAACGAACATTATTTAATATGAATCACTTACAAAAGCTGTTGAAGCAACCTCAAATATTGTTATTACCTTTTTCTTATTTAATCCTCTTCATAAAAATATACAACGAATATCACTTTTTTACATACATACACAGAAGTAAAATATGTCGGGACTTTCTACGATAAGAGGGACATTAAATTCGTGGGGGGGTGACTAAATATCTTTGTTCAATCAGTTGATGTCGGACGACCTTTAGTCGGATATTAAAGTATCAGCGACCATGACTAGATTTCTCTGCGTCATTACCTATTATATGAAGTTCCTAACGTTTTGTACGTCGAACCTATTTTAGGACCGACTTAGTACAAATACAAGCCTCCACTGTGAAAACCACTCTACAACAATTATTAAAATCAGTTAAAATTATTTCCAGATTTTTTACAATAATCTACCAGTGCGTTTAAAGTGTTGTTATCTAGCATATCTCTGCGATGATTATATAGTCTTTTTTGAGCTTCCTAGATGTTTTTGCCGATGTCTACCATAGATAATTTTATACAATCTATTCTATATATTCCTGCCTCTGTCCTGTTGTTGTTTGTATCTCGTTTGCTGCTAACGCTATCTCTTCTTGCTTTAGAGGTGGTGTTGATAAATTAGTTTATGGTTGGCGATGTTATGGAGTTGTAGGGTAGGATTCTCTGTTTATTTTGTTATGATTATCATTATTTGTAGCTTTTTATTCTTCTATGGATTTTGTAGGCTTTGCGTTTGGCATTGTGCTGTAAATAATTCGGTTTTGGAGGAATTTGAAAGTGTTTTTAATGTATTTCTCTTCATCCCACAGGACTTGGGGACTATGAATTCTAAGAAATAAATAAAAGCCTATGATTACTCCGGACTTTATTTTATCTTTGTTGTGCTGTATAATTATATAAAATCACACACACAGACACACACACATTTTCAAATATACATTATCATCTTAATCCCACATAGACAAACTAGAATTATGATACATTTGCATATGTAAATTAGTATTTATGTTTTCTTAGTTAGGTCTGGAATCCTTTAATTTTTGGAAGTTTCGAAAGTACTTGTCATCTTTCCTTTAGTTCTGAACGCCATAAATTATACTAACGTTGCTTAACAAGTCAAATATAAGTGAAGCCTGTTTAAACAATGAAAATCATACAACACAAAAATAGAAATACCGGAATTGCTTTTTTCTTTTTCTCCATATTTCATTCTCTGATGAAGCTTTAATAAAGTGAAACATGTTAAATTTATGAACATTTCCTATTTTTCTTTATCTTTATATATATATATAAAGAGAATTTTGTACACTCTATTCTGTATATCCCTGCCTCTGTCCTGTTGTTGCTTGTACCTCGTTTAAGGAGTCTGAAAGTGTTTTCGATGTATTTCTCTTCAACCGACAGGACTTGGGGACTATGCATTCTATTTTTTAGTTTTATTATCAAGAACTGTACCAAATAAAGGAAACCACATCACTTGAGGACTTTCAACAGCAGCAACAACTAAAATGGATAGCACATGTAACTCAAAGAGAGGATATTGATATAACCAACTTTCCACACTACTTCAAATAAAAGGTTAGGAAGGAAACCCCCAACAATACTGGAAAGGGTGATAACAGCTACTGGACTGGAAAAACGTTTTTCTGAAAAAATATTTTACAAGAAATATTGTATAAACTTCAACTGAAATCAGTACTGACTGCTCAGTCAATGAATGCCAAATGTTTCCTTATAGAGAAACAGCTAATACTACCATTACCATATTAATAGTAGTAATATTTTATATACTGGCAGTAGTTGGTGAAAGTTTCTTAAATCTCTTAATAGATGAACAGATTTGAAGCTGGTAAATTCTAGATGTCATAGATAAGATTTCTCTCGATTCCTTACCTATTGCTCAATTTGAAATCTTGCAATTAAAGATCATTCTATCATACTCTAGCAGAAATATTATACAGAAAATCAGAGTAATAAACATAGTTTAGAATTTCTACCTCATGGGGTATAAAACATGGATTTGTCTTCTCACCAAACTTATTCAACTTATACAGTGAGTCATTTCTGAGAGAATATGAAGTCTTATCAAGATATATTATTGGCGGCTGCAATCTTAATAATAGTAATATTTCATATACTGGCAGTAGTTGGGGAAAGCTTCTTAAATTTATCTTGATATAAACCACCTCAAAAAATCGTAAATGTTTACCCGACCGAACATTGTGTTCTACCCTAAACGGTCCATCAGGCGATTTCAACGCGCAACCCGGGGTGTTTTCCAAATGTAGTCCAATCGTTGACCCACAAACCAAATGAGTCAAGTTAAACATTTACGTTTTTTTTAGAGGTGGTTTATATCAAGCTTCATCAACCGATTTTGTGCAGAGAGAAGAACATTCATCGTCCTATGGGCCTTATTGGTGAGTACATTTTTCCTTTCTTAGCTAGGGCCTAATTTACATTGATTTATTGTTTTAGGAATAAATCTATCTTAATCCTGGCTCCTTCTTTTTCCACCCTCCAATGTTTTACTTTCGCCATTTATGATTATTTTTTGTATGTTTTCTTTTTTTGTTACGACGAAAAAGGGTCTTTTTAAAGAATTCGCTCCGTCATTTTAAAACAACAATATATATATATATATATATATATATATATATATATATATATATATATATGTACTATTCAGGTTATTTATTTCTCTTAATCTTCATTTCTCTCTATCTATCTATCTCTCTCTCTCTCTCTCTATATATATATATATATATATATATATATATATATATATATATGCAAATATAATCATCATGACAAATGCGTTGTGTTTTTTCTCGACTACTTATATATGCGGATCAATGATGCATTGTAGTGTTCTATTGCATTGTGGGTAGACTATTCTAACGGTTATTTTGGCGGGAGTTGTTTATTAATTTTTTATTATTTACTTTATTTATTTGGATTAATTCATTTTACTATTTTTTGCTTATTTATTTTATTTTATTTATTTATTCTTTTCAGTTTTCGATACCCAAGTAACGTAGTAAAAATTTGTTTTCGTGTCTACATTTTGAAATTAGTTCTAACCGTTTATTTAGTAGTTTTATTTGGTCTGGGAAGGTAAGTGTAACTTATTTTTCCTCTAAGCAGAGCTTGCAGCTTTTTAATTGATTCTTGTGGACTGTTGCTCTTTTCCTTATTTTCCATGATATTGTTTTTTTGTTTTTGTTTTTAATTTCCCAGATATATTTGGAAAGCACTGTTTTTTCCGCGTATTTACTATTTGTGAAAGATATTTTGTGAGCGCAGTTTTTTTGTTTCCATGGTCCTTCAGTTAGTCCTATCTATATTTTTCTTCGTAATCTGATAATTTTACCATGGCTTGGTATATTACATTGTTTTATAAGTAATTGCCGTTTGAGGGACGTTAGTTCGTCATTCTGTAGTGATATGTGTGTTTAATTTGTTCGGGTAGTTTCTTGGTAGTTTTCTTGTGCTTTTTTAATTATTTGTGACATGTTCTCGGTGCAACTATAGCTGATTTTGACTGTGTTTTTGTTGAATACATTTTGGAGAGTGCTTGATTCTGGGAAGTGTTTCTGTAAGAGATTTTATGATTTTATTGTACGGTGGGTTGAACCATATAATGTTTCTTTTTTGGTGGCTTTTTGTCCACGATGGTGTGTATGCGAGTGTTTCCTGCAATCCACTATCTTTTAGAACTGTTCCATACCCTTTCTGAGCTTCGTTGAATATGGTTTCATTGGAAGAATTGCCGGGAATCCTGCCGTTAATTGATTTTGGTATCTGCATGATTATAGATGGCGGGTGATTGACTGCAAGGTTCAGTTTTATAGTTACATATGCTATAACTCTGATATTGAACACTTTATCCCATAAATATAGCATACCTTAAAACTATATCTCTTCACACAGACACACACACACACACCAACAGATTTATTTCTATTACTATATACATACATATAGATATTTATGGTGCTATATTTATGGGATAAAGTGCTCAGTATCAGAGATAGAGCGTATGTAAATATAAATATAAAAGAGAACAGGCTGTTTCATGCTGGACGCAATCGTCAGGCGGCCTGACGACTGTGTCTAGCATGAAACAGCCTCTGAGTGTTGACTTCAATGTTCACTTTTATATATATATATATATATATATATATATATATATATATATATATATATATATATATATGTGTGTGTGTGTGTATAATATTAGTGGTTAATATATATACATATATATATCTAAAATATATAAATATATATACATACATGCATACACATACATATATATATATAAAAAATTTCAAGAGGATAGAATCCAGGTATAACTCAATGTCCAGGCAGAGTAAGAATATAATAAAAAAGACTTAAACACTAAAATGGTTTATTACATATATATATATATATATATATATATATATATATATATATATATATATATTCCATGGTTTATATATATATATATATATATATATATATATATATATATATATATATATATATACATGCATTCATAAAAACAGAGAGAGAGAAAGTTATGAACAGTTTAAGTTAAAAATATAGAAATTGAATAATATTAATTAGATAAATCTTTTCTTGACATTTTTTATTTATAAAAATCCTGTCTATTGAAAATGGCATATGTCCTGACTACTTAATCATAAACCCTTAATCGACAAATAAAACTTCCTCCCAGTTATTTTTATGATTTATTTGATAGGAATATATATATATATATATATATATCGGTCTTTTGTGTTCTATCAATTCCAGAAGATTTGGCGGAACTAACTATTTCAAACGAGCAAAGGAAGCTGAAAAAGTCAAAATAGCGTATAAAGTATGAAGCAAACTAGAAGCATAAAATTAACTAAGAATTTTAAAGAAAATCATTTAGTTCCAATAGATTATCAAACAGTGGCTTACTATACTCGAGTAGAAACAGAAGCCAAAAGAAAAACGTCACAATTCTTTCAGCTACAAGCATGAGTTGGAATATATTTAACGACGAGGCTTTTGGGGCTTATTTTAATGTTTTCCAATAAAATAGCTCACTTTGTCTACCCAACCATCCGCAAAATCGATAAACACTCTTCCAAAACCAATACTTATGAACAGATATGGCAAACATGTAAAGCAGGGATAGATAAACCTCCATATAAAAGCAATAAAAAAATTTTTCATGTGTATTAGCAAATGGATATCATACGAACAAATATTACTTATAAAAGCTAAAGATTAATCAGTCTGAACTGATACTGTAATGTCATAATTTCTCAATCATTCATGGTCAAGATAACCCTCATTTTTTAAAATTAAAAATAAAGACAAATTTCTCGTGTACATTATATGCCAAATCTTTTTTTAAGTGGATGTGCAGTTGGTGTGATGGTTAGCAGTTTTGAATAAGTAATCGCCAGGCTCAGTGAATCCCAACTAAATTTACTGCATTCCCTTTTCATGCAGATAAATTGGGAAAGGCATTAACTCATTTCTTCTGCCTCCCTCCCACAGCCACATGTTAAATAACAAGGCGGACTGGGCTCTCTAGCTATGGCTGGAAACCAGTTTAGAAGGAGGACAATGCTAAATTCAAATCTATATGTAATCTTGTCATAGCACATATTATGCGGCCATCAACAAGATAATGGAGGCCAGAATAAATATAATAATCTTAACTGTGATAATGTATGATTTTTATTATTCATGAGGTTTCTCAGAAAATAATAAAAACAAAACAAATAAAAACAAAAACAAACTTCTTTTCTCTTTGGAATTTCTTACCAAACAATGACTTCGAGTAAAAACAAAAAAATTTTGGACTTGTTTTTTTTTTTTCTTCTTTTTTGCCACTTATGTGCCAAAAACTTTTTCTGCCATTTTCCCATGGGAATTAATTTTATGTTTTGTACTCCCCCCACCCCACACACAAAAACCATCTTTTAGAAAACCAACCAATCAGAAACAAAAAAAAGAAAAACTACTTTAAAAAGTAGACAATATTTTTTAAATAAATTTAAAAAATAAATCAATTTAATGAGCCTTTGCTCATAAAAATCCGTATGGAACTCAAGCAATACATACAGAGATGGAAAGGAATGAAGAGACATCTAAACATATTAACAGTCATAAAGAGATATGACTGCTAGATAGATAGATAGATAGATAGATAGATAGATAGATAGATAGATATTCCCCCGTGTTTAATAAGTCTAGGGTGTGGTTTCACAATTAGGGAGGGTCAGAAATTTTTTGCTCGTTCATAAGTCGAAGGGGTCTACATGAACGGTTGCACTCTGAATTTCTATTGAGTTGCAAGTTCATACAAGACATTAAGTAGAACTTCTTGCGGGTTTTAGATGAGTGAAAATGAATCAGAAAGTAATTTATGTAAGGCAAAGATTATGCGTACTTATGCATTATTCCACAACTCGTAGATCAAATAAAGAATATAAGGACAATTTGCATTGCAAGAAATTACTAAAACACAGTTGTTAGAGATCCAACAATAAAGAGGTTTATATATATATATATATATATATATATATATATATATATATATATATATATATATATGCAAGGATAACAGAATGTCTGTTGATTGTGGCAATTGAGACATGGTTATGAAGAATTTGGTCAATAAAAGTTAATGGTTTTGATTCGTTAGTGAAATTAAAATAATTTGGTTTCTGAAAGGAAAAATCTCAAATGTGTTCGTTCAAATAATAGTGTGTATGCGTTTGTTACTTGTTAGAATTTAAGTTGTGAAGAGTTGTTTGCCTTTAACTCTTTGCCTAAATTGATGAATTGTACAATTACTGTTTGTGTAGTGAAAATGGTCACTTTTTAAGTCAATTGGAATTCGATTACCACGCGGGCAATGATCGATTGAGTGCTGTGTTGAGGTTTTATTGAGAATTTTGAAGTGATGTTGAGTCAATGAATTGACACGTGTGGAGTTTGGTAGCATCTCACGAAACTTGATGACTGACTGACTTGAATTGAGTAATGCGCCTGTTTATATAGACTTTGGTGTTTAAAAATCGGTTCCAGGGAATTTCGGCGGGAAACAGAATCTGTTTCGACTTTGCTACAGATATGGGAATAGACATACGGGCTATCTAACAAAATTTCTGCCCGAATTGCATGACTCATTATCATTGCTTACATTAGGAATTTTGTTCTCATCTTTGTTTTTCTTATAGACAAGAATATAAATAATAACAAAAATACATTTGTTAGTAAAACGTTTATTTTACTGCGCAAATATTTTACCGCTTTTATTCCATGTCTATATTTTTTTATTTGAAAAGAAATAAACGGGATAATTTTTAGCCTAGTGTTGGTTTTCGAACTTGATGACATTGTCATTGTGTGTTCAAACCCTAGGCCCGGATATATATACCTGAACTCGGTAGAAAAAGGCGAACAATAACTGATCAATATTAAAAATAATAACATGACAAGATATCCCTAGATATGGACAATTGAACGAGAACAGTCTCTACTCCTGTAGCTGAAATAAATGGTTCAGTCCAAACAGGAATTAACGACTTTCCTGTTGTATCAATACATAAAATAAATACGTATTGGAACCTGAAAGATGGCAACATCAACCGGCGCATTTAAATGAAAAACTTGTTCGCATTACGCAGATTAAGAAATGGCAGACATTTGCATGAAATGTCCTGAATGTTGAAGTTTTAAATTAAGAGCTGCGCTGCAAGTCTGAAGCTTTAAGATTGGCCGTAATGATGTTTTGACCATAAAATGATAATTTTAAAATCTTGGAAAATAATAAAAATCGCTTTTGGTTACCAAGGAATTGATAATTTTCGTTCAATGATGCAGATATGATGAGGGTAAGTTAAGATCTTTCTCTTATCAAGCTGAATTCAATATCAAGAGAAAAGTTTTTTTTAAAATTCCTTTGTCAAGCTATGACAGTTTTAGGCTTGTGGTAGCGAGGAAGTGTTGAAAAGCTAAAAAAGGTCTGGTCCAAAATTAAATGACAAAATATTTGAGACCAAAGAGTAGGTCTCTTTAAACGCTAGCTGGAAATAATTTCGAATAAAATGGGCAACAGGATATAAGAAGACCATTTTCAAGCGTTATTTTCCGTGATTATTCACAATGGTCAGACTAATGGAGTCTTGTTGAAACAGTGCTGCGATGTTTTCGGGTGGTGTGATGTTTTGGCCATGCCGATTTACACCTGGAACTTGGCGTAGTCCCATCACTTTACCACCTAGAATGTGTTAAAGTGATGGGCCCATGCAGAGTACCAGATGGTGTTAAGGTAATTATTATGCACCACAATACTCCATCACATTCGGTAAGGAAAACTTATTCATATCAGAATAAAATGAATTTCAATGACTTGTTTGATAAATTGTCCGCTTTATTTACTCGACTTAAATCTGAAGAGGAGGTTTTACATTGGCTGACGGCTATTTACAAGTAAAAATGAATATATAGAGCTACACTGGATAATGCGCAGTTTGCTTTACATTAAGAAATACAATTTACATCATCAATGGATGATTGTGTTCTAAAACTAGTTTAATAAAGTGAAATATATGATATACAGTGTAACCTGGATGTAAGAGAGTTGTCGAGACCGGAGAAGAAGTCTCTTATATCCGGGTTTCTCTTATATCCGGGTTTGGTCTATTTTATATACATTAACACAGGCTCTAATTTGGGACCAGAGAAAATCTCTCTTATATCCGGGTTTCTCTTATACCCGGGTCTCTTATACCCGGGTTACACTACGTAAATATAATGTTTTCAAAACTTTGTCGACTTTTCAATTACACTGTTGTCGATATTTGCATTGAAACATTTGATTTTGTAAACTTTTCACACATTCTCGGATTACATGATTTATTTTTAGATCGAGTAACTTTAAAATAATGTCTAAGTTGAAAAAGCCGTAAGAGTTACGTTGGCTATAATTTATATAGTTGCGAAGTGCCTGAATATTGAGGGTCGATTTTCTTTAATTCTTTATTTTTCTTTTTTTTTATCTTTAAATTTTATTGTATTTTTTCTCCCCCTACTCGTCAATGTGTTTGCCCATAGTAACATATTTTGAACTAATCATTTTAACCAATTTGATGGTCGAGTTAGAAATCCCGTTTCGAAAGAAAAATCAGAAAAAAAGGGGAAATTAAATGTCTTTGGCCAGATGCGAAAGTGTCTCGTCAGTATTCTCAGGATTTAGTGGCCGACTATTCTTGCTTGATAAATTTTCTGAACTTGGAATTGTTTTCGCCGTTCTTTCTCCTGTTGTTCTTAATTTTTATTGAAAGTATGCCTCCCACGTCCACTATTTTGGGAGGGCGGTGGATTGGCCGTTGACCCCCCACCACCAGGTCGATGCTTGGACTTTAAGGTAAGCTGTACATTCACTTGTTATCATGAGGAAGATAGCGGACAAACACTTGCTGCCACGTATGTTGGGGCATTTATTATGACATGGCAATAAATCCGGATAATCCCTATTTTCTTCAATTTCTTTTTAGAATAGACAATGGGACTTATACTAAGTTAAAACTTAAAACTTAATGTTGCGAAAGGGTAAATGCAAGTGTCAGCCAGGACTCTTTGTAAATTACCTCCCCCTCTCATCGCTCCCTCTGTTTTTGTTGTTATTGTATGTGTTATATGTAATAGGAGTAGGTAGGCTTTCCTACCACCCGGTCAACACTCCTCCCCCTTCTCTTGGACATGAGTAGAGGCTCACGCCTTGTTTCTTGTTTAGGAAGGGGTTCCCGGTACTCTCTCTCTCTCTCTCTCTCTCTCTCTCTCTCTCTCTCTCTCTCACTGGCCTCTGTATCTCCAGTTGCCTTGATCTATCCACTACCCTTCTCCTCATCCTTTCTTCTATCACTCCTATCTGATCTTGCTCCAAATTTTCTGTAAACCCTGGAGTCCCAGTGGCTTCTCGCCTTGCTTGGGGTGAAACGCTTAAAAAAATAAAAATAAAAATATGATGAATTAAAAGTGTCCAATAATGGGATACGCAGGAATTTATTTTAGAGAAATGTATCATGTTTTACGATTGCATTTTATTAAATTCCTTGCGTATTTTTATCAAATTTATTAATCGAACAAGATTTTCTATCCCTTTTTGTTTTGTTGTGTTTTTCGCTTTTTAATATTAATTTACATAATATCCTTATGTTAACACTATTTACATTATTCGGACTATTGTCCTCATCTTTGTCACCATGTTTATCACAACGTTTCGGCCGTTGTACGCTCCGGCCTTCTTCAGGTGTTTGGAATGTCGAACTGAAACCTTTATTTCGTTCGCTGGAGTAGACTGTTCTAGTTCCACTTGCCATGTCTAATCGATGTCAGTTATCACCTGTTAAATCCTCCTCTTAAAGTTCTCCACTGCCTTAACCAGGTATTGAACTCACAACTGTTTGTGTCCTGTCACTGGATCTAACTAACGCCTTTACCCACTGTGCCATGTGTCCTTGAGGATATCTGTGTAGATAAGCTAAGCAAAATATTATGAAACAGGAAAATTTCGTTTGAAACAAAGAAAAGAGTATTGAACAGTTACGTAATGTCAGTTCCTCTATATAGCAGTCAATGCTGGAAAATATCCTCTAAGATGACTTGAAGCAACATAAACGTGATTCTATAGAAGGATTCTAAGAATACCGTAGACTGAACATGTGAAAAACGACGAAGTTTTGGAGAAAATCGAAACAAAAAATTTATACTTATCATCAGAAAGAGAGAGTTTAAATTTTTACAAAGGAAAGAGGGCTTGGAAATTTTGCCACTCACATGACAAATTGATGGCAGGAGGACCAAAGGAAGCAGCGAGTAATGCAACTGTTGAGCTTGTGTTAGAATGATAGAATACGAGAGGGATAGTAAAAAGTCTAACATTTCTAAAATTTACGAAGGATAGGAAGTTGTGGAGAGTCATGATTGGCCAAATCCTGACGAGACACGACACATAGAAGTCTCCACGCCATATGTTCTTTCAATCCTCAACAATTTTTGTGAACTGAGTTTAATGTCAGATCATACTTTCTTTTCTATGTAAAAAACCTTATTTTAATTTTCACGCAATCTTTTTAATACACACACACACACATACATATATATATATATATATATTTAGGCAACAGATGTTCTTTTAGCCAAATATTATTAAAGTCAACAGACATTTTGTGTCGATTGATTTTACTGATGAAATTTTCAAAATAACGAATAATCCTTCTCATATCCCGTCAGAAATTGTCCGAAGTTCATTTCGGAAGAAATACGGTCCAAGATTTAAACTTTATAAAGTCATCATCAGGTTATGGTAAATATGAGGACGTAAGCAAAGAGCAATGTGACGCAGGTGAGGTGTGACGTGTGAGTTTATTTTTTATTAAATTTGAGACCGGAGGCTTAATTTAATAATAAACTAGCAGCAAAGGCCAGGCGTTGCCCGTAATGGATTAAAAAATCACACGATTCATACAGCAATCGCTATCACTTGACTTAAAATATTTTTGCCCTTCCTTGCTTTCAAAGGAATGCCTTTTGCCGTGCTGATATTGCTACACGCCTTACTTCTTGCCTATCTCACACTGCGAATTTTTCTAAGCTCTATACTAAACATTAAATCTGTTATGAAAAAAGAACTAAATAAAATGAACACAAAACGATCAGCTTTAAAAAAAGGACTTGTAACTGGAAAAACCGAATGAAAAAAGAATGTTAACAACAAATACTTTTTCACACCCAACCCAGTTCTGCGGAATAAGAATCAACGTTGAGTTTAAGCAAGCGAATGAGCCAATTGGAGTAAAGTGCCATGCAGATTTAAATTTTTCCCACTTGTGACGAATGCAACTATCGATTTATTTATGTTTTTTTTTACGTGCTAGCATGCTAGTTAACATTCGTGTTAGTCAGCTGTTGGCTCTCACGCTGGCCAATAGAATCTTCATGCCTATTCGTGGCAGCCAGCTATAGGCTCTCACTCTGACCAGTAGAAAATGGCCGAAAACTACATGAAAACTGCCGTAGAAACATGAAAAAATCAATATTTGCATTATCGATGGAAGTTAGGAAATGCAAAGTCGGTCTTGGCCTTTCCACTTGTTACGGTTTTTTGTGTATATACTATATGTAACTAGTGAGCGAGTCAAAATGACTCAATTCCCTTTATAGTCTACCAATAGAAGCTTGACCAATCAGAAGCCGCAGAACATTGTATCCGTCGTGTATAAAGGCGGCCATGTTGTTTCTCCTACCGGAATGACCAGAGCCAACTTGTTAGGCGAACTCAACAGATGGAAGAACTACACTCTGCTGTGATATCCACTGCGAACCTGCACTACGCTTTCCTACTGTCTCCGAAATATTCACTGCCAACCTCTGGATTCTATACTCGAGGACGACCGTCATGAAAATGTCTAACATCACTAACTTGGAGCATGTACATGTAAATTTAGGTGCAAATCCGTCGAAAATTGAGGCCGTTCATTCGTTACACGCACACACACACACACACACACACATACACACACATCCTGCCTTTTATAAATAGAGATAATCGATTTTAAAATACCCTACTTCAAACGTTATGTTTAGTAGATACCCGTATTTGATTCTGCACCAGGAATTTATCCTTGTGTCTGCCTTGTTAATGCCGGGTTTATAGCGTTGCGGAACCAAAATAAAATCGATCTGGCTATGGATCTTACCATTAGGTGAATGCAGGTTACGATGCGAGACAACTTATGGGGATGTAAAAGGTTGGCCAGGGTGAAATGATAACTTCTGTTAAATTCGAGCTATCTTAGACCTCTGTCGTTCGTTTCTCCAATGCTAAATGTTCCGATTGTTTCTACTCAATTTGTGTAAGCATCCGGTCCAACCTTGGCATTCCAATCTCCTTGTATGATAACTGATGTCTTTCCTGGTGATTTTCTTGGGGTAAATTCTAATAATTCGTAGAATTCATCAACTTCCTCGTCATTGTGAAATAATGTCGGAACATACGCCTGGAAGATCACGTATGGTCTGGCTGATACACAGATACATGGCAGCGATGGCCAAATTGACAAGAATATGGAGGAGCAAAATCAACTTTAAAATGAAGTACAGACTGCAAAAATCTCTGGCAGTCCCCATTCTCCTATAAAGATGTGAAACGTGAACACTGTCGGCAGATACATTGAGAAGGATCCAAAAGTTTGAGAACAAATGCATGAGAAAACTCCTTGGCATTTTCTACTGGGAACAAAAAAAGCAATGCGTTTGTGCGGAAAGGTTTGAAAGTTTTATGGAACACCAGGAACCACTTCTTGCTGCTGTCAAATAGTGAAAAATGGTGTGGTTTGGACACGTTATAAGGCACGACAGCCTGTGCAAGACCATCATGCAAGGCACCGTTGAAGATGGACGTAAGAGGAGGTGACAATGCAAAAACTGGACAGGTATGACTGTACCAGAATTGCTGATGGCTGCCGATTATAGATCGTTGTGAAAAAGATCCGCCATCAACTATAAAAGTCAAGGGGATGATGATGATGATGATGATGGTGATGATTTGTGTATACCCATATTTGAGTAGACGTAGAAATAAATAATGTAAAAATAAACTTTAAACAGTATTTACTTCATCTACTCTAAAAAAAAATATGATGAAACTGTTCCCTCCGGCAGAATTCGAACGTGTGTCTCCATTTACAGAAGCTTTTATACACATACAGACGTATAATTAATATATATATATATATATATATATATATATATATATATATATATATATATATATATATATATATATATATATATATATATATATATATATACAGAGAGAGAGATGTGCTTATGGTGATAGTATTAGTAACAGGTGAACTGCTAATTTAGAACTAATTTATTTAGACAGTCCCGGTGATTGGAATTCATAATAATCAACGCTAATACTGGCCGCCGCCATAATTGTCGAAATCGTAGTTACCGCGTTTAGCTTTGTTGTTTTCATGATTGATGATTTCAGATGGAAAGAAACTTTGGTACGCTTCGCTTTGACATCAAAAGTAATGAATATGCGAAATTGTAAGCTTCTTGAATAAATCAGCGCTGAAAGCCGAGAGAAGCGATTCTAGTTTCAAAAATAGTAACTCTTCATTCACTTTGATTCTCAGACGGTTGTGTGAGCAATTCTGTTTTACTCTTCCGTGATATTACAGCTGTTTCATTTAAATCCGCTTCGGCCGACCACATCACAGCACACATACACATACACATGCATATATTCGCGTACATATCAACTTCTGAGCATGGGGAGTTATACACAATGATATTCTGTTATTTGCATTATTGCCTTTGTAATATAAATACAATTTTACTCACTCCTGGGATTTGTAATATTTATCGGCATCGGTCGAGTGACATCAATTTCCCCTTCATCTTCAACACTTGTTCAGTGGTATTAGCGATTTTGTGCTTCGATTTGAATAGTTTTATTTTTTATCTAATCTCCAGCCGATTCAAACTTCTTACTGCACCCACTTACAATGTTGATTATGGGAGACATTCTCATTTTCATGTCCCAAATTCTTTTAATTCAAGAACAATGTCTTGTCTTTCGTTTATTTATTTTATATTCCTTTAATTTCCTAATACGCTGTTACTAAAATAGTTTCATCAACTCTTTTTCATAACTTTGCTCTGTTTTTTACACCTTGTACAAGCCCCGGAGCCACTCTTGGTAGAGGGTTCCAATAAGGGCTAGTTTATAGAGATAGAAGAGGAATATAACGGTTAATTCTAGACATGAAACTGGTGAAGATTATAATGATCGGGGAAACATCCTCTTGGGGGTCGGTTCCACAGAGGATTGATTCACTGGAAGAATCTGTTCGAGTGGAACTTACTTCTGACCAATGGAATGCGGAAGGAACGTGATTGGCTCGCTAGGATTGTCATGGCGGGTCTTGGACATGAAGGTTAAAAATAACGGGACCAAGGAATGCAGTTTGTCCGGCCACTTTTCATGGAAGTGACGATAGAGCAGTCAGGGGCTTTCCACATCCCACCAGAGAAAGAGAGAGAGAGAGAGAGAGAGGGAGAGAGAGAGAGAGAGAGAGACTGACTTTGGACGATGGAAAATAATTTGTCAACTACAAGGACTCTGAGACGTTTTTGGATTATCTCGGGAATGGGAAGTATGGACTGGCCATCCCCTGCACGGTACTCTATAACAACTAAGATGCTGAAGTGTCGTTAGCTAAAAATATGATGTGCCTGTGTTCATTCCAAAGTTGAAGAGTATTTGCATATTTGCAGGATGATTGAATAGACCTCATTCACATCATGGCACGCAAGTTTAACAGCTGTCGTGGTCTGTGAAATATCGCAGACTCTGTGAGAGCGTTATGTAATTCCGTATTGTCTTCTAGGAGACTAAGTTGCATGCATGTCTCCTTAAATGTTGGCAGCTCTACGTCCTTCACTATCTCCATGTACTCGAAAGAAGAGAGCCCGATAGCATGCAACAGCAGACCAGAATGAAACCTTTCCATTTTTTCTGGAGTGCATTCTGGTGACAATGATGTTGTTCTTTCGTATCCTCGAAGTCCATTTAATGATTCCGATTAAAAATAGCGTTGAGGTATCTCTCTGAACAGAAGCTGTCTATTTTCTGTGTCGTGTTGATTTTATTCAAACATTGCAGTTAAGTGCCAATACGGTGCTGTTCTTGGCCAACAGCTTGCGCCCCCAAACTTTTTGATAAATACACATGTTGTTCACCAGTTAAATACCCAGCTAAATGATAAGCTGTATGGTACTGACCATGAATTTTGTAGTCTGAGACACCACATGACTTCTAGAGATGAAACATACGTGGATGATAAAAATTACTCGATATCATTGTGTTCTTGCCCTTATCTTTCTTTCCCTGGTTCAGTTGCAATTCTCTCTAAATTATTGATTCTCTTAATTGCGACGTCATTTCCTTTGTACTTATATTTGAATATGTAATTAAGGATTTTTTTTACCAAAGAGCATACTTCTATGTTAATATGAGCTTGATATCTTTTCAGGAAGTACTGGTTCAAAAGTACTACATACCGTTTATCTATGTGATAATTTCCTACTCGTAAAGTTTCTCAATTATTACGTCTTTTATAGGCAAAATAACCAAAATGGTTTCAATAGATTCTTCCCTAAATGTCTTTGAGATATTTTTCTGGGACTGACCATTCACCATGTAAGGAAATTGTTGAGGGGTTCTCCCCTTTTTTACACAAATAGACTCACCCAGTATATACATATACTACGGCTACGTCAAGACCCGAGAGGGCAAGACCGAAGAGTCGAGTCCAGAGTGACAGAGTAAAAGGTTGTAGGTAACCGGAAGAGGGAAGGGTGAGGTAACAGCGTTGTAGGAGTCACAGTGAGCGAGCACGTAGACTCAGTAAGAAGTCATATAGCGATACTTCAATACCAAAGACTGTATATATATTTTGATACTAACCCGCATTCCTGGAACTACTAACGTGCTTTACCAGTTTGTATTAATTCGTTAATACATTATTTTCCTATATTCATTCTTGGAGTTTGTTATTTATTGGTACCAGATTTCAACCCGGAATCAACAACAGAAATGTAGCATTTTATGTCCCACTAGGGTGATGTATCATTAGTGTCAGAAGTTCTTGTCGCCATAGAATTTCAGCAGAAACATTTGCGTCAATTTGTTGTCTTGTCCTGTTTTTTTATTTTGGTCAGTCAACATTTTTATCTTATGGCAGTAAGGAAGGTCTCTTTTGAAATTCGATAGCATGCACATGAGCTACAGAAATACCTGTTATATATGCCTATCATTATTATCAACCATAAGCTCATTAAAATGACTCTTATAAATGCAATGAGGAATCCTTTTCAGCTGTTTTTTATAGGCCAATGTTGTCAGTTATTTCAAGACAATTTGGATCGTAGTGTATAAGTTAAGGATAAGTGAGTTTTGACGTATTTGCAAACAATTGCCATTAGATATTGGTGTGGTTGTAGCATATTTGCTTCCAGTAAACGAAGATGGTAGAAACACTGGAACGCTGGGATCGCCAACATTATCATTTCCAGCTAAATGATTCATGAGCACAGAATATGAAGCCACTAATCTGTGGTTTGACATATTATCATCTATATGTTGTTGAAATCAATTCCCTGAACGATGCATCGCGCACTAAAATTGTTTCTTATTTCCATACAATCACTATAATACTGTTAGATCTTGTATCGGACACACAGTGAACTAGAACCAGAATCAAATGGCAGAAATGTTGACCAAGACTTGCCTTATTCTCGACGAAAGAGACTCTGCCTTTGTTTGGCATGTAGGACTTCAATTCGAGAGAAGATGAGTGTGTTGTTCCGTCAAAAGAGGCCCTTCTTTGTTGTCCCACAAGAAATTGGATCATTAGCAACTTTACATAATATTAGCATAGTTGGATGGAATCAAGCATGGACATCCGGGTGTGTTAGTCTTCCATTCTGTATGTCTAGTGTGTTTATCATCCGGGCAAGTGATTGGTGACTCGCGATTATAAGTAGACCATCGTGGAGATGAGAGGTGTCTCCCGCCGGGGTACATCGAACGATACGTGCAGTTGTGGAAGGAAGGAAGGAAGGAAGGAAGGAAGGAAGGAAGGAAGGAAGGAAGGAAAGGTGAAACGCACGAACGAACGACGAAAAGAACAACGATAAATACTAAGAAACCGTTGCAGAGGAAAGAAACGCCCAATCCAAAATTTTGTCTCAAAACAGAGTCGCTAATTTCTTTTGACCACACATGGTAACTTTTATTGCGTACACTTGACTAGCGTTTTTGGATGGGTTCCAGGTTTATGTGCCCAGTTTGTTCTCCATTTGGAAATAATATTAGATAAACCATGGGATTCAGATTGCAGATGACAAGGGGGTTGTTTTTGCTGCCTTTGTGGATAAACAACAACATGTCGATGGACTGGAGTTGTTCCATCTTCCAGGACAAATATTGCTGAAAACTCGTTATTGGTGGGGCTGCTGTATCGTCTTGTATCTGGACTTGAAATAAAATGCATCACTATTATTCTTGAGGGTACATACTCTCTGACTTGTAACTGTAGTTCTCATATTTTGATACGTTGCTACATAAGGATTATTTGCAAAAATAGTAAAGATAATTTCAAATACTGAACGCAAACAATTACTGTTTTCAGCTGCTTCACTGCCAGTTTGCAGTCCTTCATGAACCTCTATAATATAGAGTTGTCCATACAAAGTCCAGTTTGACATTATGCATATAATTTACAGTCAGAGGACAATGAGTAAAGGAGTCCCCATTGTCATCTAGGTGTAAATGATATGCTTGATGTTAAAAGAACTCGTTCTGCTAGAGTTGCGATATTTGTTCCAAACGAAGCGAATGAATATGACGAGTTGTAATTTCAAATTTGTTCGTTCAGGATCAACGCTGTCAAAAAAATCGTCTGAGATGAATAGGATAGGATAGCACATCTTAAGAGTATATTTCTTCATATATATATATATATATATATATATATATATAGATAGATAGATAGATAGATAGATGAAGAAATATACTCTTAAGATGTGCTATATTTATGCGTCTAGCATGAAACAGCCTCTAAGTGTTGACTTCAATGTTCACTTCAATATATATATATATATATATGTCCTGTTCTGAAGATAATCTTATCAATCTCGTTCTTCCGTAGCATTTCTCCGTTATTGCCATGTAGCTCTGTTAAGGTTACAAGTTGCGTGTCGCTCTTCGGCCTGCAAACTCTCTCTCCGTTTTCTCTGTCGTTCCTTCACTGATACTCTTCGTTGATTTATTTGATGTCGACCTTCCATTTCCTTGTATTCGTCATAGCTTCATTGAATGTACAATATGAATAGAGAAATTATAAATTCACGCTACATTTTATTGCTTTAAACGTAGGAATCTAAAGAAAAATGCTTTCTAAGTTGAATAAAATATTACTTACTTTAATTTAAAATAGCACAGAAAAGCACCTTTTTTTACTGTCTATATTTCTGAGATGAGCTATTATGTACATTATTGACATTATTCGGACTATTGCCTTCATCTTTGTCGCCATATTTATTACAAAGTTTCGGTCGTTGTACGCTCCGGCCTTCTTCAGGTGGTTGGAATGTCGAACTGAAACCTTTATTTCGCTAACCGGGGTAGACTGTTCTAGTTCCACTTGCCATGTTTAATGAATGTCAGTTATCAGTTATCTCCTGTTAATTATCCGTCTGAAAGTTCTCCACTGCCTTAACTGGGTATTGAACTCACATACTTTGGGTCCTGTCACTGCATCTAACTAACTCCTTTATCCACTGTGCCATGTGTCCTTCTAATACCAGGCCACAGCAATGATGAGAGAGTTGAGTTAAAGGGAATTAACTTAGACATGAGGAAGAGGCATGGCACGTGGAACTAGAACAGTCTACCCCAGTGAGCGAAATAAAGGGTTCGACATTCCAACCACCTCAAGAAGGCCGGAGGGTACAACGACCGAAACGTTGTAATAAATATGGCGACAAAGATGAGGACAATAATCCAAATAATGTAAATATTGATCATCTTTTCTTAGAGACGGTTTACGTGTTGACTTATTTGTTGACAGTCTGATGTTTGGAAGTTATACAAAGGGCACATAACTGAAAATAAATTATATGACGAATACAACGTGAACGCCTTTATATATATATATATATATATATATATATATATATATATATATATATATATATATATATATATTAACTACTTAATGTTTGAGTAATTCCTGAAAATTCTATTAAAATCTGACAAGTATGTGATTTTGAAAGAATGTCCAAATCAATCTGTTTTTCAGGCTAAAATTCCCGGTACAAATTGATGATACTGCGTTAACACTAGCATGGCCATCTCCTTTGGCATTTTTATTTACATTACGCCATGAAGCAGCCATCTTTAATATATTCAATATTCAAGTCAGGAATAACAAGTCTGAAAAGAAATTCACAAATATTAGTATACCTCATACTGAAAGAAAGTGATTATATATATATATATATATATATATATATATATATATATATATATATATATATATATATATATATATAAATTATGTGTGTGTGTATAGATAGATAAATAGATAGATAGGGACATAAACACAAGTATTATTGCTTGTGAGAAATGTTTCAATGCATTTACCCTATAAATAGTCTAGGTGTCAAAAACGACACCTCGGCCATTCAAGGTAAAACTTCAAATATCAGCTATTCCACTGAATATTTTTAAAGAATTAAGTCTGTTAAGTATCTTTGCTAAAATTCAATAATTGTCCATAAGCCTCAGCATCGAACCAAAACTAGTTATTCCATAGGAATTTGTTGAAAATTTGCAGGTGTCGAAAACGACATTTCGGCCATCTTAGTGTTAACGTCAGGAAAACATGATAGTTCACCGAAATCTCCAAGGACAAAAAAAAAAGTTGTTTTTTTTTTGTATAAAAAAATATTTGATCTTTCCTCTTAATAATAGCACAAAGGTTTTGATGATAAAATTTTGTTTTTATGTTTTTGGAATTTTTCATCATGTTAGCCAATTTTTGTAAGTACGTAATTAAAAGTAGTGCTCTCTTTTCAATAGAATTTCATCGTAAATCGATCCACCAAGATGGCATTTACAGGGTCATTTCCTTCAGTCTGTAACAAATTTGCGAAGATAAGATTAAAAAAAAAAAAGAAAAAAATTTAATTTCAAAAAGGTCATTTTTAAATCAATGGGTTATTTTTCCTCAACGGATCGATCGATCACAAAAGATGATTTAATCACTCACTACAAACAATGGCCTTTATCTAAGATGACTCCAGTTCAGTCCCTCTTTCTACTGCACTCTCTTTCTGTCTTTCTTCGACCCCCTCTCTATTTTTTTTCTGTTTTAATCTCTATATCCCCCCTCTCTTGTTGTTTCCCTATCGGACGCTCAACTCAGTCCGGGTTTAATAGGGCCGGCAAGTGCGACGCTGAGATCCTAAGACATATTGGGATGATCAAAGACACATTCCAAAGTTAGGAGACAGAAGGATATCATTGGCAACAAAAGTAAAGAGTACGGAGCTGCTACGTGACATCTGTCCTCCTTTATCGCAGAAAATGTTAGACGATTTCCTCAAAGATGAAGAAGAGACGCAAGGCAACGGAGGTATAGTTCTAAAGGAGTATGCTAAGGACATCATGGAGCGAGCGTGTGAGGAACGATGAGGTTTTGGAGACGATGCAAATAAGAAGGAAGCTTCTATCTAACATCAGGAAGAGGTAGCTGAAATTTCTCGGATATGTAATGAGGAATGAGGGCCTGGAGAATCTGATACTCACAAGTCCAATAGAGGAAAAGAGAGACAAGTGAAAGTACAACTTATTGAGAGCTAAAAGGGATAGGGTAAAGTGGAGAGCCATGATCACCTACGTCCTGAACGGACACAGCACATAAAAAGGACACTTGTCCTCATCTTCATTGCCATATTCACAACGTTTCGACCTCTATATCTCTGAAATGAGGTATTATAATTACTTACATTATTTAGGTTATTCGGGCTGTTATCCTCATCTTCATTGCCATATTCACAACGTTTCGGCCTTTGTACACTCCGGCCTTCTTCGGCTGATTGGAATTTCGAACAAAACCCTTTATTTTGTCGATTCATACTCAGATGTCCTCAAGGACACATGGCCCGGTGGATAAAGACGTTATTTAGGTCCAGTGACTAGACTCAAACAGTTGTGAGTATAATACCAGGTCACAGCAGTGGTGAACCAAAACTTGGAGGGTTGAGTTAAAGGGAAATAACTGAGACATCCGGAAGAGGCATGGCAGGTGGAATTAGAATATTCTCCCACCCTCCCCTCTGGATAAAATAACTGGTTCCGTTCGAAATTTCAATCACCTGAAGAAGGCCGGAGCGTAAACCGCCGTTAGGAATATGGCAATGAAGATGAGGATAACTGTCTGAATAAAGTAAATAATGTAAGTAACCTAAATTTCAATTGAAATATATATATATATATATATATATATATATATATATGAAGAATTATTGAAAATATTATTTTTAAAAAATTAAAATAAAATAAAAAAGAAAGAACATGGTAAAAGAAAGTCGATCGAAACTGATCGCAATCTGTATTTTACGGACTGGACAAATTTACACTGTAATTAAATAAACATGGATGAAATCATAAAATTTCACGAAGATAAGATTTTAAAAAAAAAGACCGATTTTAATTTCAAAGAATTACTTGGAGTTCAATTGTCCACAACAGATCGTTTGGTCACGAAACATAATTTAAAGTTGATGACAAACAAATGCATTTATTTAAAATAACCGCCCCACACACACACACCTTCAATCCTTCTCTATGTTGACCTCCATTTTTGTCCCACTACATCCCCATCTCTTACTCTTTCTCTCTCTTTTTCTCAATCTCTCTCTCTCTCTCTCTCTCTCTCTCTCTCTCTCTCTGATTTACTCTCTATGTACCTATTTCTTTATCTGTTTTACTCTCGGACGCCCAACACAGCCTGGTATAACCGGACTTATAGATAATAATAATAATAATAATAATAATAATAATAATAATAATATTTTTATTTTATTTATTTATTTATTTTTTTTTTTGTCAGTGGAAATTGTCATGACGCCATTTATAACCTTAGGTCCCTGGGCGGGACCCGGAAAGAAATGTGTAAACGCCAGAAATCAAAGAAAAAATAATAATAATAATAATAATAATAATAATAATAATAATAATAATAATAATAATGATGATGATGATGATGATGATAAGAAGAAGAAGAAGAAAAGAAAGACTCTAAAAAATGTTTTCTAATAATGCTACCGTCACATTCGATATATTTCATAGTTAGGGAGTCCTAGCTTCCCATAAGACACGACTTTATGTGAAAAAAGTTTTAAGAAATGTGTGTTTATAAAGCTTGAGCCAGCATATAAGCAAATCACGAAAATCGCATACGAAGAGAAACGAAGCTGTAAAAAAACATTTTCTAAGAAAGTTACAGACACTTATTCGATATATTTCATAGTTAAGGACTCTTAGTATCCCATAAGAAGCGATTTGAAGAAAGTATTAACTTGACATTCGAATTTGAATCAAATATTCCTTGAATTTTCAATTTATTTATGAGACTGGGATTTTTGTCCACTTTTGAGATAAGAGGCTAGGATTTTGCTCGCTGGGCGCTAACCGTGTTGTGTTTCTTTTTCTTTTTTTTCCTGTAACTTTTCTAGCTGGATTCGATTTGTTGAATAATAGAGGTTCACTGGTCAAATAAATTACAGAGAAAAGTTGCGTGTTTTTAATATTGCCAGACAACTGACAAATCTGTGGATCATAGAAATATTAATGTGGCTAATATTGTCAAATATTTTGGAGGAGTCTGATAAAATGATATTAAAAACTTGACATAGAAAAAAAAGGCTTTCGAGACAAGTGCATCATTAAAATTATCTAGAATAGTGTAGCGAAGGTCAAAATATTAAGGCGATTGTCACTCGATTCAGCGAAATCCATCAGGTTGTATCAGTATGAAAAAAGCAAAAGAGTACAAAATTATTATATATATTGTGCAAATTGATAAAAGAAAAAAACAAGCATTATCCATCTATATATATATATATATATATATATATATATATATATATATATATATATATATATATATATATATATATATGTTGAGATCCAAACTGGATCTGTTAAAGATTAATCAAGAAAGTTGCTTGCTACCTAAACCCACCTCTAAAAGTGAACCAGGTGTAATGGACGAATGAAGAATTACCAAAAATGACAAAACCAGTGACTGAGATCATTAAGGAATGTGCAGTTTAGGTTCTTGTCAACTACTCCTAAGAATTTTAAGGTATTCAAGTCTAGAGCTAACCGTAACGTTCCTCACATATTCCTGTGCTTCTTACCCTGTAACACTCTACCTTGAGTGGCTCTCGAGCCTTTCACAGAATGAACATCATTGTAAAAAAAATCAATCACTGATTAGCCTATAACCTGACCAAAAGAATCAAGACTGTAAATATTAGAATGTAGAGGAAAAATTTAGACTCTATCTATACTGTGGTTTAAGGGGATACTGAGGAAGGTGCTGGGACGTTGAGGAGATTGGTTTTACTCATTTTGTAGCAGTAACCACCACATATCTGTGGCAAATATGAAAAAGTAGAGAAATAACAGCAGTAGTAGTAGTAGTAATAATAATAATAATAATAATAATATGACTAAGAAGAAGAAATGATAATAAATCAAGCAAACAGGCTGAAAAATACTGTTAACCCCAAATGCAGATTCTGTGATAAACATACAGTAAGAATTGATCATCTTGTATCAGGTTGCACGATATTAGCATCCACCGAATATAAAACTCGGCATGACAGGCTGGGTCAATATCTGCATTGAAAAATCTGCTATTTTTATTTGAAGGAAACAGCAAAGAAATTGTACAAACTCCAGTCAAACCCGGTTGAAGACAATCATATTATTGGATTTACAATAAACACAGATAAAACAGTCAAAACTAACTATCGTGATCAAAGACAACAAAAACAAAATATGCTTTCTTATCGATAAGGCAGTTCCTCCAGATTGTGATGTAACTTTGAAAATCTTCAAAAAAACTATCAAATTATAAGGATCTTGAAATGGAAATATCAAGAATATACCACGTTAAGATGTCAGTAATTCCAGTATTTATTGGAACACTTGGTTTCATTGAGAAATGTTCTGATAGTCATTTAAGCAATCCCTGGTAGCCCATGTCTTGAGGAAATAAAGACAGTATTCTTAAAACCAAAGCTCACATCCTACAAAGTGTTTTATATATGTAAAACGTGCATGCCTTTGTATGTTGCTTGAATTAAAGAAACATGCCGTGAAAAATGGCATGGTGCCATTCATGACATAAGGACTATATTTGTTACTCGCGGGGGAGGATACGTATACCGTAGAAATCAATTAAATGAATAATAATAAAGCGGGTCCTCGACTTACGACAGAGTTCCGTTTTGACGATGCGCCGTAAGTCGAACAGTACCTGCGATTTTCCGTGAATAAGTACCCAGTCACCAATAATCCAATATGGCGAGGAACGAGGAACTGACCCACACCAACTTCCTTGCTCTAACGCCATATGACAACGTATTCTTCCTTCCGCGCAATGTATTCTTCCGCCACGCCGTTTGCTTTGCTAAAATGCTGTTAGGTGTTTCTGTTCAGCTGCTAAAAGATGTTTTTCTTTCTCTTCTCCTCGTCAATGTTTTGCAGTAACATCAACTGGAACATTTTTCCCAGACTAAAGGATATCTTTCTCCTTAGTGACTGAACTTATTCAAACACCCCGACACAATTTCTAAGTTTTAATGTTTTCTTCATTTTATATGCATACAAGTGTATTTTCTCTTCCTTGTTAGTCTGTTATATAAAAACTCCTGTATATATTGCCTTGTTGAAATTGTATTCTATTCTTTTATATCCGTCAGTTGCATGTGTAAATTTCATTTGCTATTACGTTTAATTCAACAAGGAGCAGAACTGCAACACATCTGATGATAACATGCCAATGCATTTCATAAGACAATATAGAATTCAAGAATAAACAAAACATATACAGAAGTATAATTGAAAAGTGAATATTTCCAAAACTGTCCCTGATATTAATAAAAAAAAGCAAAACATGATGTTATGGTAGAACTATCAAAAGATTTAATACCATTTGGCCTTCAGCAGAACTTGTTGGTAGGAAAACAACAAAGTCAATGAAAATATCTATTACGATCGTCCTTGTCACCAGAAGATCACGCTTTCACTCTTCAATCGATATCTCAGGAGACATGTTTTTTTTTTTTTTTTTTTTTTTTTTTCAAAAACTTCTCTAGATGGGGAAGGGAAAATTCAAAAACATATTTAAAATAATTCTACGAATTTCATTTATCCTACTGCGTGATTTATAATCCAATAGATTCGAACAGAATGAGAAAAAAATAAAAATAATGATGAACAGTCGAAGATATAATGAGACGGATATACATATACACATATATCAGAATCAATGCACAGCTTTATTATTGAATATAAACGTTATTTTCGCATGAGTTTCGTAGATAACCGCAAGATAGTAACAAAAAATCCCATTCCATGTGAAATAATATCATTTATTTACCATGTCTATTTTTCAATACACCTCACGAATAAAACTTATGAAAGATGTTCCAATAACATGGACTGATTTTAAATGTGAACTAAGTTTAAAATCGGTCCAAGGTATTGGAAAATCGTGTATTTTCATATTATTTAATGTTGTATAAAAAGTTATAAAATGTTGTATTAAAGTTTCCTAAGGTGAAATAATGGGTAGCAACTCAGATTGGGGAATCGGAGAGCCGAGTTCGAGTTCCAGTCGAATGCCATTATATTCACTTACGTGTTAATCCCCTTTGGAAAAGTATGAATCCCCTGCTTCTCCCCTATGGGTAAGTAGCAGGACAGACCAGGTTCTATAGGCTTGGATGGTCTACTGCAGAAAGAAATGGAAACCTATTGCGGGAAAAAATCTGCCTCGTCAGTCATGTATCGAAAGATACATGATCGCCTAAGCGTGTATCACGTATGGTACATAACTGACTGAACTTATAGGATGAACGGCTGGTTCGGGATGAGAAATCAAAAACGACCAGAATTTTTCTAAGATGAGGTATTGTAACTATTTGCATCATTCGGACTGTTGCTCGCATCTTTATTGCCATTTTCACGACGATGCACGCTCCGGTCTTCTTCAAGTGATATACGCTGGAATTTTGAACTGAACGGTTTATTTAGTCCAAGGTGGTAGATTGTTCTGATTCTAAGTGCCATGGCTTTGGATTTAGTTTTCTTTAATTCTCTTGATAAGATAACTGGTTTTTTGCCTCTTTGATGTGACCAGGGATTGAACTCACTAAAGGAAATGAACTAAAACTGAGATCTGAGATTTATCACAACGTTTCGGTCGTTCAGTCTATATTTCTGAGATGAAGTATTATGTACATTATTTACATTGTTCGGACTATTGTCCTCATCTTTGTCGCCATATTTACCACAACGTTTCGGCGGTTGTACGCTCCGGCCTTCTTGAGGTGGTTGGAATGTCGAACTGAACCCTTTATTTCACTCACTGGGGTAGACTGTTCTAGTTCCACGTGCCATGTTTAATGGATGTCAATTATCAGTTATCTCCTGTTAATTACCCTCTCCAAGTTCTCCACTACCTTAACCGAGTATTGAACTCACACTCCTTGGGCCCTGTCACTGGACATAAGCAACGCCTTTATCCACTGTGCCATGTGTCCTTGAGAGTCTGAGTTCAATACCCAGTTAAGGTAATGGAGAACTTTCAGAGGGGAATTAACAGGAGATAACTGATAACTGCATCCATTAAAGCATGGCACGTGGAACTAGAACAGTCTACTCCAGTGAGCGAAATAAAGGATTAAGTTCGACATTCCAACCACCTGAAGAAGGCCGGAGCGTATAACTGTCGAAACTTTGTGATAAATATGGCGACAAAGATGAGGACAATAGTCCGAATAATGTAAATAATGAAACCGAGATATCCAAAAAGGCGAGGCACGTGGATTTAGAACAATCTACCCTGTGGACTAAAAAAAAAAGGGCTCGGTTCGAAATTCAAACGTATATCACCTGACGAAACCCGGGGCGTACGACGGCCGAAACGTCGTGAATATGACAAAAAAAATGAGGACAAGAGTCCGAATGATGTAAATAGTGTAAATGAAGAAAGCCGTGTTCAAATTGCAGTCGTGTTGGTTACATTAATTTACGTGGGAATATTTTTTTTTTTTTAAGCATTGTGCCCCAAGCAAGGCGTGAAGCCACTAGGATGCAGGGGGTTGCGGAAGATTTGGAGCGAGAGCAGATAAGAGTGATAAGAGAAAGGAAGAGGAGAAGGATAGTGGGTAGATCAAGGTAATTGGAGATGTCGATTGACATTACATTTGAATAGTTGGAGATTATAGCTTTCTAGGAAACAGTAATGGGGGAGGGTGTTCCACTGGCGAGAGGTGCGAGATATGAAGCTATTGGAGTAGAAGAGACGGCTACATTTGAAGGTTTCTACGGTGTAAGGGGTGAGAGCGGGATGCCAGCCTCGTAGGGGGCGCTTGAATTCATGGAGTCTGGGAACCAGAGAGAGCAGCTCATCAGAGCAGTTTCCATGGAAGTATTTGTAGAAAGACAGAGAGGCGACGGCGCGTCTGTGAGAGAGTGACTGCAAACAAGACGCTAGATCAGGGCCAATTAGATTACATATCCGTCTCTGGATCCTTGGAAAAGGCATAAATCCACCCCCACCCCGCCACCAGTTTTAAATAGTAGATGTATTTAGAAAAATCATCGTTGTTCACAAAAAAGAATTATTGTTACAGTCTGATTTTTATAGTTTTTCTTATAATATTTTTCGGTTTTAAATAACTCACAAAAGGTTGATAAACCAGTAAAAAAAAACAACAAACAATTACTAATTCTTTCTTACTTATATTTCACAAAGTATTATCTCTATATCATCAGTTTCCAATCGGGGTCTGGATGCGTGGCCGATTAGTTAGAACGTTCGCGCTTCGAATCTCACTCAGGTTGATTTGTCAGTGAGATCATTTCTTGGTAACATTGGCCTTGGGCGAACATCCCAGTTTGTGGCACCGTTGAGAAGTACCTGAAAACCATAAACACGAGTTGACTCAAGTCTCGTGAGCGATATTGGATGGAACAAAACAGTTCGGAAGATGTCGATGGTTACGCTAATACAAAATCCCAAGTTCTCGTAAACTGACTCTTTGAGCGTACAGGTCTTGTTCAACTACTAATCACGACAGCTTAAGCTTTCTCTCCCAGAAAACTGTAACTAAGGTCCACTCAGCATAGATACCGTATAAACCACAGATTGGCTCAGTCGATGGTGAATTGTACCTGAGCTGAGTTTTATAACGGTGATTAGCTGAACACCTTACTAGATTGTATAATCCCTTGAGACTAGTAATGTTACTAATGTTGAGACAAATAACTTGGATTGCGAAGGAAATGCTGCAAGAGGTGCTAAAATGTAAGGTCGTAATATTCGAAGAGAAGACAAAATCTGTTTATCTTCTAGTAACTAGATTTTAAAATAAAATATGGTTACTTTCTAGTAACTAGATTTTATTTCTATCCCTGTTGATAGCTTGGCAGTAGATGAAGCCATAATCCTGTTGAAACCTACATTTCTGTGGTTTCATCAGTTTTAGCACACGTGGAGCATCAGATGAGATCCAGACATTGCTAATGCGTCAAGGCTATTTCTATTCCCCGGGCCAAAACGTGGGATTTAGCTGACATCTGGTTGAAAATTCCTCTGGGGAATTAAGATTTTGTGCTGCCATGCTTTGATTAGTCAGTGTCTTAGTAAATCGCCAGGAGTTAATACCCACAAGCGGAAAAACATGGCAGGTATCAGTATGTCAGAACGTCATCAATTCAATTGTGGCCATTTTGAAACAAAGTTGAACGTATGTGAGTGACTTTCTCCTACGTGTCGATGAACTGAAAAGTTAAAGTTTTACACAAAAAGGGGAAAGATGTGCTGCTCTTTCTACCGAAATTAGGCAGGTGAAAACGTTTTAGACGCTGACCCCAACCAGCAGATTGCTTAAAAGTCTTTTTTTAACATTAGTTAACAGTCTTTTTAACATTAGTTAATAGTCTTTTTTAGCATTAATTAACAGTCTTTTTTCACATTAGTTAACAGTCTTTTTTAACATTAGTTAACGGTCTTTTTAACATTAACATTAATTAACGGTCTTTTCAACATTTTTCAAGTCTTTTTTAACATTAGTTAATAGTCTTTTTAACATTAGTTAATAGTCTTTTTAACATTAATTAACAGTCTTTTTAAAAGGCATTTTAATGCGTGACTTTTGTCTCCTGGCTCAAGTAATGCGATAATGGTTCTAAATACAATTAACACTAGTGAAGTATTGGAAATAATAGATTCGTTGCGTGAAAATATTAATCTTTGGTTTTTGTTCTCCTGTGTCATTTATTTGGACCAGTTCTCAGTTGATAGACATTGCTTTTCAACGAGTTATGCTAAACAGGGCGTGATGGTTGCCGCATTAAAAATGCGCTCATAATATCAATAATACGTCGGCAATGTCGAGATAGAAAACATTGTGAACACCATTATCTTGTTGATGGCTACTTACTTCTCCAGGGCTACACACGGTTTTGAATACATAGTTGTCTTTCCTCTGCATTGGTTGCCAACCAGGGCTAAAAGTCTAGTTTGATATACTATTTAACCTTTAGTTGGGGGAAAGAAGGGGTAGATGCATACCATTCCCAATTATATTTGCAGAAAAAACTCAGCTGGAATTTGAAATCGTTATCCATTACACCTCACCACATATCTCACAATATGGTAGGATATCGAATATGAGATGCACATTCTAATATAAATGATCGAAAATTAACTCAAAATCAAACTTCTTCCAATCTTATATATAAAGTACAGTGTATGTGTGTGCGTGTGTATGTCCAAGCAACTCTACCGCTCCCACTGGTCTGATTTCAATCATTCATAGCTTACTCAAAAGCCCTAGAAAAGTTAAGCGCAGGGAACGATTTTTGTTGACCTCAGATTTAGGTTTGCCAAATTATGCGATGTTTAAATATATATTAATATATTATATTCCATAATATAGGTTTGACCCAGTTAGCTATTATTTTTCTAAATCTTCAAATGGTGAATGTACAACTAATTCTAATTTCTATTTTCCCATCTTTACACTGTATTAATTTTATCATATAAATTTCCCCTGTTCCATCACCCATGAAATAAAAATAATTGTTTGTACGGAAAATAAGGATCTACGTTCATCAAATTGTCTTTAAAGAAGAATTATCGTTGAACTTTTAAAAGGTAAGCTTAAACATTAATTCAATACATAAATGTAGTGATCAATTTTGAGTTTCTTTGGAGTTTATTGATGCCTATTACATCTACTCCTCCCTAGCTATTGTGATGATGACCAAAACAAAAGTCTTCCACAGGATCTAGCTTAAAGCTAGTATTTACTAGTTTTATCTTCCTTAAAGGCACTCGATTTGTAGATAAATTTGTATGCGTTTTCTATAAAATATGTTATCTTAAGCTAAAATAAAGATTGTTTTAAAGTACAAAATTCGATTCTTTTTTAAATCTATAATCTCACTCAAAGCAAGGTGATAATGTCACTAGATTAAAAGAACATTTTTCTCTTATCAACGCCTGGCTGGGACTCACTTTATGATATTTTTCAAGATGCCCATTGCAATTATATTTTAATCATCCTGTTGAGAAATCTGCTACTGAGGTCTCTTCTTGAGCAAAATCCGCCGCCGAAGTTTTTGTGTCATCATACCTGTTATGGTCCGTTTCCTTGTACCACGGTGATAGTCCAAGGTTGAACCAATAAAGAAAAACTCGAATACGAATATGGAATAACACAGATATATTACAAACAGGAATATATACAGAGAGGTAGAAAGTGCTAGTATGAACAATCAAATTTAGTAGTAATTGTCTGAACGCGACTCTGTTTCGGACTGCCTCTGACTCAACTGACTGACTCCTGGCGGACTTCACTCCAGACTTCAGACGGAACGGTATTTAGTCACCTCCCACGATGGGATCATGTGGCACAAAGCCGGTTTAACGTGGGATCTCCGAGCCCGTGGGATCTCCGAACCCGTGGGATCTCCGAGCAAGTGGGCTCGGCCAAAAATATGCCCTTTGAAGCCGTATAAACAGGTTCAGGGTCGGTTTACCTCCCCGAAAGAGACTCCGCCCTTCGGCGTAGCCTCGTTCGGGTTCCTTCCCGCCCGAAGCCACAGAGTTCAACCGATCAGCCGGTCAGCCGGTCGCTCGACTTCGCACTGAACTCTCTGCTTCCTCTTGAGGCGCAGTATTTAGGTCCCATAAATATCAAATGATTCTTGATAATCTCCTTTCTGTTCGGCCGCTATAGACCACAGAAATCACTTCATATGGACTAGACTAGAATGACAGGCTTCAGTGTAACAGATGTCTTTTTGCCACTGCTCGTAATGAGTGCAAGAGGCAAAGCCTCAAAGAGGCAAAGTCACTTTTCGAAGATAGAAGTTTGTTTCTAGAGATTACTGGCGGCTCTGTAAGAGTGTATTAACAGGGTCAAATCCTCAGTCTGTTCTCTCTTTTCAATCAATTTGAAGTCTTGTCATATATTGCAGATAAAGCAGAGTGCTTTGCTCGGGCATTCTCTTCCAACTCCGTTAATGGATCATGCTAATGGACAGGAAATTATCTTCCATCTAATAATATACCTTCCTTTTGAGAGTAGGCCTAAATTATCTACTGACGTAGAATATGTCGTTTTACAGAGACTAGATTTTGGTTGTTAATATTAACAAAATTTCTAATGTCCTGATCTTTTTCAATAGTTACTATTATTTCTCTCGTCTACTGTCTTCCTTGTTTATTGATGTAGGTTGTAGTCTTTCTCTCGGAATTGACTGTGAATTTAATATCCTTTCACCTAAGTATCAACACAAAATTCGCGATAGATAAGATAGGATTAAAGTAATTTTTAAAAATATAAAAGCTTTCTTGAAAGCTAAAGGATTCAATTTACTATTTCCAGTAAGCAAAGAAATACTCTGGTGTAGTTCAAACAGAAATTATATTAATTTGAATCTTTTCACTTTTTTTTCCTCAGTAACATTGTCAAAGCCGTCCATTTTTGAGACATAAAAAGAATTAATTCTCGTCTTTACAAATCGTGCAAAAACAAGATATACTTTTCTGAAACATTATTTGAGGAATATTAAATGATTTAGATCTAATATCTAATATTTTAATGAATTTTAGAAATTTCGTCTTTAAATTCAATATAGTTATCGCTCTTATTTTCTGATAATGTCGCGTATGGTCGACTGTACTTACAAAAATTGGAACGTTTATATACTAATAAAAAATTTAAAGTTATTTTTTAAAATATTGGTGTGTGGTGATTTGTATTAAGCTTTTTCACTTATGATTAGTAAATATAATTTTCACTTAATAATAATGTAATCTAGAAGACTGAAATTAATACAGTATTTTAAAATATCTAAAACTTTATAAATTATTATGATTAAAATTTTTACAAAATGAAAACAATTCTTTTACAAATTCATTATTCATTGAAATGTATTTTTTATTAAGACAATAGTATTCTATTTATAATTTCTATATATCTTATTTATGAAAACGATTAAAAGCTTTTCTAATTATATAATATTATTTTTTCATTTTTATTTTACAATTCGTTAAATGAGAAACAGTTTGAAAAAATCATGATTTGCATTCAATGAGTACTAATATAAAAAATAAGTGGATCAAAATTTAATTTCTCGAAAATTCATAAAATTAAATAAGAGGGGGTAACAGATGTAAAAAACTTTTTAAAATATTTAAAAATAATTTCATTCATTTGTGAAACTTTCCAAAGAAATGTTTTTCATCTGAAAAAAGGCGCAAGATTTTTAAACATAATGTCGAACGTGCTAGAAAGGATTTAAAATATTAATAAAAGAAAAAAATACTTTGGTCATTCCTTTTAATAATAACATAAACATTTTGACGATAAAACTTTGTATTCATCAAGTTTAGGGCCGTTTTCAACAATACTCTTTTTAACAAAAAATGTGGAGATACCTACTTTCAGCGCTATTATTATGTTGAATGACAAATAATTTCCGTTGTTTGAGTCATAAATAATTGCCGATGCTTGTCAATAATCCGCTTTGTATCTTTCACCGAGCGGTTGGCGAACGAAGACACACCGTTGACTGACTTTGCTTGTCTATTCTAAGTGTTGGCATATTTTACATTGCGATGATAATTCGATAAAATCACCATTAGTTTATCGTGGGTTGATTTCAAAATTCTATGGGGCACTTTGACGTTGTGTAATGGATAACATAATGGTCAGTTGTCTCGCTAGATCAATTACGAGTGAGTTCAATCCACCCCGGGTGCTCCACACTTTCAGCCTTGTGCCACATTTAAGCTACGCTAAGAAAATCATTTGCTGGCCTTGTTCAAATTAGATAACACGCTCTCTCCCAGAAACTGTAATTAAGATCTGCCTAACACCGTTGCAGCATAGACCACAAGTCGGCTCTAGTACACGGTTATCCTCGAATACGAATGGCCAGCTATATACATACATATATATATATATATATATATATATATATATGTGTGTGTGTGTGTGTGTGTGTGTGTGTGTGTGTGCGTGTCTCTGTGTGTGTGTGTTTGTGTGTGAATGTGGATGTATTTGGCCATCTTTGATATGTAAGAGTCAAAATTACATACAAGTGCAAGAGTGTATATTACACTCGCATGCATATATAAATATGGGTGTGTGTACGTTGACTATTATTGGTTCGATGTGTATGTTTTTTTTTCTGGATCACAACTGTTTAAATACTGCCTGGGGATTTGCAAATCAGCCATACTCTTGGGAATCGCTTTGCTTGTTACAGTGGTGAGAGACGACGTTGGTGGCAACGATTGAATCGAACGGAAGTTTTCTTTGCTTTGATCATTTTTACCTCCAGCAATTTTCCGTTTCTTTCGAAAAAGATGTTCTTCTGATTTTCTGTATATTTACGTTTTTTCCCCAATAATTGTTTCTTTCAATTCAGTTATCTCTGCTATGCTTTTAATTTCTGAGTGTAATGAGGACATTATCTTCGATTAATGTTGTTCTCTTCTTTTTAACTCTGGAAAAAGTTTCGGTGATTTGGCTTGATAATTAGGATTGAAATTGAGAATAGCGTTGTCTTATATGAATTATGTGTTAAGCATTTATGGTTTATTTGCGGGCAGGTGATTCGTGTGCAAGACCGTCGACGTGTACACGAGTCATTTACAATGACCAAAATAACTTTTTTACAGTAACTGTTGTGGTAAGAGCCAGTTACCCTGCTTACTATCATAAATGGACTGATCCATTCATGATAAGTAGTCCTGGGTAATTCTTGAAAAGGGAAGAAGATAATACAATCACAGTGACTTATCCAGCTGAGTATAGAATGACTCTATCAAATAATGTGTTGTGTCTTGCCAGACCCCACATCACAACACAATGCCAATTAGAACCCAAAATGTTGAATTGCAATTTGTTATTCCATATCCTCTTAGATTATTTTCCAAACTCCACTCTTTATGCTCTTTGGCATATTTGGATATTCTTGTTTCTTTTGCAGGTTTGGTTTGGTTTATTTTGTTTTATGGCATATCAATCTCGATGTGTTATTTAATGTCGACAAAATTTTTACGATAGATTCCTATTAATAGAATGCATTCTTTGGAAGAAAAAAGTTCGTAGGTCAGGTTAATACTATGTACAAACTGTTGTTGATTAACTTGATCACCTTGATCGCCTTTGATTACCTTGATCACTTTGATTATCTTGATTACCTTGATCACCTTGATTACCTTGATTACCTTGATCACCTCGATCGCCTTGATTACCTTGATTGCCTTGATGACCTTGATCATCTTGATCACCTTGATTACCTTGATCACCTCGATCACTAATTGCCTTGATCACCTCGAAAACCTTGATCACTTGATTACCTTGATTACTCTGATCACCTTGATTACCTTGATCACCTTTATCACCTTGATTACCTTGATCACCTTGATGACCTTGATCACCTTGATCACCTTGATCGCCTTTAATCACTTGATCACCTTGATCGCCTTGATTATCTTGATTACCTTGATCACCTTGATCGCATTGATCACCTTCATTACCTTGATTACATTTCCATGCAGAGGAATAAATCCAATAAACAAATAGTGCTCACCTGTATGCCGTACATGTCAACTTTTTTACTCTCGTGAAAATCAAACCTATGTCTTTCTGACTCACCTGTAAACTGTACCTATGTATACTTTTCTATCTCTCGTGCAAACCGGACCTATGCCTACTCTTTCTGAATCTTGTGTAGACCGGACCTATGTCATTTTTTACTCTCGTACAAAACAAACGAATGTCTACCTTTGTGACCTTCATGCAAACGGGACCTATGTCTATCTGTTGTTTATGAAAATGAAAATATTCCACATTAAATAACCAGGGAAAAAGATGATATACCGTAAAAAATAAAATACAAATTACTGAGCTCCGTTGGCGTTCAGAAAAAATTTGCAATAAATAATGAGAAATATAAGAGAATAATTCTTAGACTTCATTCTAGCCTACGTTTGAATTCATTGTACTTTCTTTCACTAAAAAACAATAAATATTGTATTACGTGTACTGTATTATATATATATATATATATATATATATATATATATATATATATATATATAATTGATACGAATCTTTGAACTAAGTTATGTTTTAGGATGATAAGCCA
>CAHIKZ030001602.1:2395000-2407500 GCA_903632075.3 Acanthosepion pharaonis
AAAAATTGAGGTGTCTATTTCAAATACGAATATTCTCTATATAACGTTTCTTGTGTCGAACCATCCAGACTTTTTGAAGGGCCGAATACTGAGACCTGGTGCACTACGTGCCACAAGGTCCCCAAACAACCCTCCGCAGGTTTTGAATTCAGAGTTGTCCTTCTCCTAGACCAGTTGCCACCCAAGGCTATAGAACCCAGTCTGTCCTGCTATTTACCCTTAGCTGGAGGCACGTTGGAGTAATGGATAGCGGCTTGGATTGAGGAGTCGGAGAGCCGAGTTCGAATTCCAGTCGAACCCATTACATACACTTACGTTCTAATACCCTTGGTAAAGGTCTGAATCCTCTTCTTCACACACACATATATATATATATATATATATATAATAATAATAATAATAAACGCACCAACCCTTTCTGGTACCGTGCTTTCCACCAATATTTGTTTTTTCAGGTAGTGAAAAAGTCAATTTCTTTACTAGAAATTATTTATACACGCAGATATTTTTTTATTATATATATATATATATATATATATATATATATATATATATATATATATATATATATATATATATAGTGCATCCGACTGCAAGGCCTCTGATCAGGAGACGCCTGAAACTTCTCGTAATTACTGTTGTTCCCCGGTCCACCATGATCCAGGTGGGTAGCACCTGTTAGGGTCCCAGCTATGGGTAAATAGTCAAATTATATATATAAAAACACACTAAATGTTTATAGCAAAGTGACCAAGAATACATCTTACCTGCAGTTACGTTCAAAATATTTAGATTACAGCATTAAATAAGCCATAGGTTGATATGCCGTTAAACAAAATCTACCAACATAAAAGAACTCTTTCATGACATTAATCTATATAATATCGACAATTTACCAAACTGTATTCCAAAGTATAACATCAATAAAATAAAGCAATATAAAACAGACATCACCACCTTTTACGCAAATAAAACATATTTATGCACAAAAGCAGATTACCACCTACTATGTATCCAGTTGTGAAAGCATAATGACATATATAATATATTTATTACTTCACAACTACCAAGAAAATTAAATTCCGTCATTGAATAAGGAGTTAATATCGAGTTGATCAAACAACCAGTCAATCAAAGAATGGCAGATATTATGTGCTCGCTCCCCAAACAACAAATTATACAACATCAAATCTACAATAGATAAATGACAAAAAATACTAAAACCGAGGAAAAAGAAGTAATAATGTCGCCACTTCATGTTGGATACTCCACCGATAAGACAGTCTTATAGTCTAAAACAAGAATCACTTTTAATCTGTACGGCATGCCAATAACTATACACAATAAAACATATATTAAGAAATTGCAGCGACTTCATCTAAATCCATTTAAATTACTACCAAACAATCAACATGAAATAACGCTTTCATTTCAATGATCTATATAATATTCTACAATTTCTTAAAGAATTCAGACTGTATTCTAAAATATAACTTCAGCAAAACAACATCAAATACACAATCCACCGCCTCTAGTAAGCATGTCCACACAAGCATGTATACGCAATAAAGCTGAGTACTATCTACCATGTATTCAATTGTGAAAGCAGAACAACATATATTTTTATTATTTCCAAGTTCTCAAGAAAATTAAATTCCGGCCTTAAATGACCCATAAGGAGTTGATATGCCGTTAAACAATTAATTCAAATGAAAGTTCCCAATAAAATTAAATTTCGGCCTTAAATGACCCATAAGGAGTTGATATGTCGTTAAACAAGCAAATCAAGTCAAATCAAATCGTATTCCTCATCTTTCCGTTCACCTTTTTATAGAACTTTTAAGAAATCTTTTGGGTGGCAAGTACCCGCTCTTGAACAATAAAAGAGCTACAACTCTTTTTTCTTAATTCCCCGCTCCTATCCTTCCCACTGGAAGAGTAGATCCAGATGACGGTTTAAATTGGCCACCAATGGTATCTGCCAACATTGTACGTTGATAAATTAAGGGTGACCAGATTTGTTCGTAGTTGGCACCTGTTTTAAGTCTTTGGAATTGATCGTTATTTTCCGTGACACGCATCCCGCCAAGGTGAGCGAAACAACATGGCTGTCGTACACGAAACGATCAGCATTTAACGATTAGATGCTTCAATACTGAGTTTGAAACGAGAAGAGGAAGAGGAAGATACTCGAATTGAAGAAAAGAAATGTTTAAAAATAAAATACTGATTTAAAATTAAATTGTATCATTGGAGACTGTACGATTTGTCGATTTGGGGAATAAAAAAAAACAGCGGATATTTTCTATTGGCTTTTCTGTCCTCTGCCTGTGTTTTATAGATTACGCAAAAGCATTTGAAAAGAACGTCACGAAGAACTGTTGGAATTAGAAGGTAATCTTGACATTTTTGGGAAGGATATTAAAATAATCCAGAATCTATACTGGCAGAAAACTTCGTGTATACGGATAGCAAATTAATTCAATAAATATACAAAACCGTAAAGAGATGTGTGAAAAAAGATATGTCTTCTCACAGAACTTATTCAACCTATACATTGAGGCGATTATGAAAGATTTCGAAGTCCTACCAAGATTTATATATTGGCAATCAGAATCTTAAAAACATAAGATAGGCTGATGGCACAGTATAAAGACATAGAAATAGAAACTGCAAGAACTTCATTTTATCGCAATGAACGTAACGTTATCATTGTAATGAAAACCATTTTATCGCAATGAACGTAACGTTATCATTGTAATGAACGTCATTTTATCGCAATGAACGTAACGTTATCATTGCAATGAAAGTAATGTTATCACAATGAATGTAACGTTATCATTGTAATGAACGTCATTTTATCGCAATGAATGTAACTTTATCATTGTAATGAACGTCATTTTATCGCAATGAATGTAATTTTATCATTGTAATGAACGTCGTTTTATCGCAATGAACGTAACGTTATCATTGTAATGAAAGTCATTTTATCGCAATGAACGTAACGTTATCATTGTAATTAACGTAATTTTATAGCGATGAATGTAACGTTATCATTGTAACGACCGTAATTTTATGGCAATGAAAGTAACATTATCATTGTAATGAACTTACTTTTATCGCAATGAACGTAACCTTATCATTGTAATGAACGTTATTTTATCGCAATGAAAGTAACGTCATCATTGTAATGAACGTCATTTTATCACAATGAACATAACGTTATCATTGTAACGACCGTAAAGTGATCGGAATAAACGGAATGTTATCTTCGTAATGAAAAACCCGAAACTGAATCGCTCATGCATGACATTACTGTTTAGTCAGCTCCTAACCCCATCAATCACCGTCACTCAGTGTGTGCGCTGATTTGAGGCTCTTTTGCGAACGTGGATGCTACATTCCTGTTAGTATGTACCAGACTTTATATCTGTCTTTTTTTCTCGGCTCGGCGTTTACATATGTCCTTATCATATATTTTATTTCTCTACGCTTAAACATCCTAAGCGTAGTTAGGATGACATCTTTATATGTCGGGGTCTGCTATCGATATCATATGATGCGGGGATCTGCATTTGGTGTCTAAGAGGGTACCTTTTAGATCCTAAAGATACATCTGGCTTCTCTGAGGCTCCGATATAGTACTGAGTGCATATTCTATTTTGGTAAGATCTGCGTAATGTTTTTAATATTCTGGTACTATACATATGCAGCTGTCACCATGAGGCATATTTCGGCTTGAAAGCCCACTGCAAATCAGTGATTTTTCATCGTCTGCATCTTTGTAAATAACTAATAAAACTCCCATGTGTTGTAGATCTTCCACCTTCTTAGAATTTTGGCGAAGAATGATTGAATGTTGTATAATAATATTCTAGGGTCTGTGTTCATTTTATGTCCAATATTTCTGATTATTATTCTTTCATTTGGTATCGATGACATAACAATTTCCTTAATGTTTACTGTTTCCAAACATATTAACTTCTGCTCACTCCGATATTAATATCAAGTCCTTCTTTGATTATGTTTATAAAATGCATCAATGTTCTATACATCAACCACCTGAACCAATAATTTCTGCATTTCTTTTTACACAAGTCCTCTCAAAAGAAATATCCCAATGTCAAAATCTTAAATCTTGAATTTAAATTTTTGAAGATCAAAGTTGTCGGGAAACATAAAGAATAGAGTTCCCCAAGCGATAAGTACGATAAAAGGAACTGTAATCATAGAACTTAGTGTTCCATCTCATCATTTCAAAATGATGAGACCTATCTGCCAATCTAGTACCGCGCTTAAATTCATAAAGTCTACGTGCCATAGAGCATAAAAATTGCTATAAAAATATTTATAGGAAAGGCAATGGGAAGCTACACTATGTCTGTGCCAAAGTTACTGAAGCAGAGATGCTAGGCCAAGACCAATAACATTGCAGATTATTCTTTAGAATCTCTAAATAGCAGATGTGACATCAATATTTAATACGTGAACGAATAGTAAAGCTATAAAGGTGGCATTTATAAAGTTTTCAATCAGATGTTGCCAATATTTGACGCTTTACAGTCAGAGAAGTCATAATTTTCTCGTTAAGAAATTTACAGTAGGTTCTCTATAACTAAACAGGTTTCAAAAAAGCGTTTCATTTCCAATCAGTATTGCTGATACGCAAACTTATGACGATCTTTGAATTCCAATAAAAAAACTTCCTAGTTGGATAATTTTCTTGTTAATGTTTCGCTCTCTACGAGTATTATCAAAATAAATCGTCGAACCGAGAATGATGGTGGATCTGTTAATAATTCGATTAATTTATAAATTCTCTAAAAATCTAAGCCTTTAGAAAGAAAGAAAGAAAGAAAGAAAGAAAGAAAGAAAGAAAGAGACAAAGAAACAAAGAAAGAAAGGAAGAAAGAAAGTACAAAAGAAAGAACAAAAAAAAAAAAAGGAAAGAAAGAAAGAAAAACGAAAAGAAGAACGAAAGAACAAAAACAAAGAAACAAAGAAACGAAGAAAGAAATAAAGAAAGAAAGAAAGCACGAAAGAAAGAAAGAAAGAAAGAAAGAAAGAAAGAAAGAAGATAAGGTGAACAAATGAAAGTAGTCACTGAAAGATATTCAGTGACCTAAATAGAAATTGAAAAAAAATCAACCTGGTGATAATATTATTATTATTATTATTATTATTTTGCAGCGATGAACATCTTCAGCACGTAGTGTTTTTGCTTTGACGCCGACAAATAAATCTTTCACTTAGTTAAAAAATAGGCACCATTAATTCTATCTCCTTTTTTTCCTCGTGTCGTATATATTTCCATGAGTTCATGAATTATAACCTGATCAATATTTTGGGCGTATTCGATCTCCTATTAAAAAAATTACTTAAAAGGGAAAAAACCTTGCCTTCGATATTACAATCGATCACTGATCAAGGACTTATAAAAAGAATGCCTATAGAAATACAAACAATAGACGTATTTCTATACGCAGCTCATAACTGACTTATCTTCAGTCAGCGATTCTCAGTAACAGCGATCAGCCATTATTTCTTTACGGTTATTTTTCAGGATGAATTTTTAAAGTATATGAAGAAATATGGCGATGGAAATATTTTCTTCTTACGAATAGTGATTAAACGTGAACGTCTGCATATTACCAGGAATCTAAAAAGAAATAACGATTCAACGAAGAATCTTTTCTTAATTCTTAAACATATTTTTTATAATGCGTGTTAGTGGCCTAATTGCCTTGCTAGGGTGAAAATGATTGATTGAAAAAAAAAGATGAAAACATATCAAAACTTTTATTTTTAACTATAACTTATTTCCGTTTACGGAAACGAATTCTAATGACGAATGAATCATAATTATATTTGGCAGTTAAAAATAAATTTGGGGTACACGTATCAATGTTTTTACACGGCAATTGTAGCGTAGACAGTGGATTAAAGAATTAATTTCTTAAACCCACTAATGGCGGGGAGTAAAAAATGCATTTGGTTCACATAAGGTTATGGGAGTTCAAGCAATTGAATAAAGCTATGGAAACATCTAGAAAAACATGATATGTTTATATAGAAATAGTCATAACTGACCGACAGTTAAGACATTGGTTTGTAAAGTTTGATTTTGGTGAAACGTCATTGTAAGATGAACCCAGACCGCGTCGTCTATTTGACTGTGGTTCCCAACTGATTTTAGGCCATGCCCCACTTTGGTATTTCTAAAATTCTGGTGCCCACCTCCCCTGTAATATTTAATTCTTACATATTCAAAATTCTACTGCAATTCACGTAAAGGAAGCTTAAAAGGCCATTAACTTGGTCTTTAAACAAGCCTTCAAAGACCATGACATCCATGAAAGAAAATAATTACAAAAAAAAATGTTAAATATATATAGTTATATGTTTTGAAACTATATATTAGTTTCAAAACATATAATAAAAAACTGAAAGGTAGAAATATAAAATATTTGAATGAAAGCTTATTCTATAAAATACTTTGTTCATTTAATCATGAAATAATAATGCAAAATAAAATTTAAGCTCACTAGAAAACAATTCACTGTTAATAACTAATTCTCGAATTGCCCCCTTATTCTGTTGATATTGATTTTCCAAGCGTAGCTTAGATGTGACACAAGGCCGAAAGTATGAGGCACCCAGTGAGGATCGAACTCACTACTCAGTCGTAATTGTTCTAGCGAGACAAGCTTGCTAACCATTACACCGCCTTGGGGTGCCCAAATAAATGTATTTTCTAAGCCCGTTATAGATGTGACACAAGGCCGAAAGTATGGAGCACCCAGCTTATTCTGTTGATATAGTAAGCCGAAAGATACATATTCTACGCATACCCCACCAAAATATTACCATTCACCACCAGTGGGGCATGTGGCCCACGTTGGAAATATTTTCTATAAAGTTATTAATGGGAAGCAATCCGCGACAGAATCTTCGAGAATTTGGAACAATGTTAAACATCTCACAATCTACTTTATACCAACACTTAGAAAAGACATGGCGGCTCAGCAAGCAAAGGGTTTTCCTTCCACACGAAGAAAAAACGAACAAAACTGATCGTTGTTAAACATAAAAAGAAATTATTTTTGACTGAACCTAAAATGATACTGAAATATTTTTAACAAAACGTAAAAAGAAATTAAGAGATTTAAAACAATCACATTATTTCTGTTTAAGTTTGGTTACAAAAGGCATTTCTTGCCTCTTCAATCTTAAGAGAGAGAAAGCATTTAATATTCAACGTGTAATCTGAAGGTTTTTTTTTAAATTTAAATATATTTGTTTTTAAATTTATTAGTGAAATATCACGACTTTTGGACGCACGAAAATATGTTTCGCAAATGAGAAGACTCTTATAGATTGAAACGGATACGGAACTTCCTGATAGTAAGCTTCGCTACTGTTTTAAGTTATAATTATTAGTATCCATTTTATACTCAAAGCCAACTCCAATCAATGTTTTTTATAGAAATTTGTCGAACCGAATTTGAAAGAACGTTAATTTTCAATTTCTAATCTCATATTAGGCATGGGGTAATTTCCCAAGTCGTCTACCATTGAAAACCAGAAACTGAATACCGTAATTCCCCATGTATAATACACCTTCATCCATAATACGTACCTCTAAAATTGTGCTGAAAGTATGGGAAAATGATTCTATTCAAACATAATACGCACTCTTTGTTTGGTATTTAAATACTATAAATTATAACTCTCCAATTTCATTACGGCCAGCGTTTCCTACTCTTATTAAAAAATATGATTTTAAACATAGAATAATATTATTCTAATTTAGTTTTATGATAATTTTTATTTTATTTTACATTTGTAAGTATTGCTAGGTACATATGATTGTATTTGACATCCTTATGAGTTCGCAATCGAATGTTAATGTCAAATTGTCGTATGTTTATGGTGAGTAGTCATTTCGCAACTGAAATCGACCTATAAAACGTCAATATTTTAAAGATTTTATGTAACTGTGCATAATACGCACCCCTAATTTTGCTTATTAATTTTTTAGAAAAAATGCTTATTAAACATGGTATATCGTAAAAAAAAACGATTGTAGAATTTTGGAACACAATTTTTACAGATCCAAATAGTAAACAGTTTCAGATATTTTTATTCTAACATTTTTGCCAAAGTTTTGTGTTCTTATCTTTTTATGAAAGTAATCAATTATAAGATATCTTTTGAATTACAGGAGGTACGTTCAAAAAGTATTCGAGTCTATTGTTTGCCGACTAATTCCGCGTCAGCAAAATTCATTGGGTGGGCGGTGGCGCCAAGCTTCTTGCGCATGCGTGAAAATTTCCGCGCCGGTAGCTCGCGTCTGTTCCGGTTTTTATGCCTAGAGTACAGACGTTTAGTGCACGCTAGATGACCGACTACATCGAACAAAGATATTGCATCAAGTTTTGCCAAAAAACTGGTGATACTCAAGTCATCCAGAAGATACCATGGTCAAAACTCTGATCAAGATTTTGATCTGAGTTTTGCCTATCAACAGCTTGAAACATAGCTACACTTCAGCGAGGCAGTCTATCCGCAAGTTGAAACGAGGAGCTGATTGAGAAGGGTCGGCGAATAGTCAATGAAAGACCATCGGCTAACAATGCAGGAAACTGCTCACAAAGTTGAAATAAAAACATAATCAGTGCTTACCATTTTAATGTAGGATTTGTACATGCAGAGAGCGCCCGCTTATTCCGCCCACACAGTCCTAGATTTCCTGATTAAGAACAACAGTCTATTTTTTCGACAGGCTCCTTAAATATCGCGACTTGGCATCGTATGACTTCTAGCTCTTCCCCAATCTGAAAATCACGTTGAAAGGGAAGTGATTTGAGTCGTAAGAATAAAATTATAAGAAAAGCGATGGCGGAACTCCATAGTATTATAGACAAAGCGTTCCAGACATGTTACTAGCTGTGGTAGAACTTCCAAGGTGATTAAATAAATATTTCGAAGGTGATTAAATAAAATTTTTGAAATATACAAAATTCCTGTTTTACTCCCAGAGGTCGGATACTTTTTTGAAAACACCTCGTATATATTTTTAATTTGATTTATTATTAATTACTAACGAAAATCAAGATTAATTTTAAAGTTTTATTGCTTTAAGAGCTTTTATTTGCTTTCAATGTCTTATTGTACCTTTTTCTTTTCATTTTTCTTTTTCAGCCGCCTTAGCTCGAAGCAAAAGCACACCAGGTCTAGTCGAGTCCCTTGGTCAAGTTCCGATTGACACGATGACAATGCAACGACACCACACGCTTCCTGCAGGATTACCGAAAAACCAGAACTCTTCCGCGCCCAGTCGTGTTGGTAGTATGACCTCAAATTTAGGTAAAAGCGACAACGAGAACACCCTGTCAACTGAACCGGGAAGTGGTTCAAACGCCTCGGGGGTCCCCGTCCGTACGATAGCGGGTGGAATCATCGGTCCGTACGATGAAAATTCGTCCAAACATCTCTGCGAGCATGCCACCAACGTGTGTACCCTGACCACGTCGATGACAATCTCCAGTATCACTTCGATGACCGCAGCCGGCTCCTCGCCCATGAGGTCCCCGCTGGGCACGGAGGCGCCGCGCTCTGTCTTCTCTCCACCCACGTCCCCACGCTTACTGTACGGCACTCAGCCAGACCTCCAGCATCAAGGCCATGCCATGCAGACTCTACTCCCTGACATGCCAAGCGGAACGCCACGCCGGGTCGTTCCTTCGCCGATTTCGACCCAGCTCTACCATCACCATATCACGCCGTTCTGCCAACAGCAGCCTTCCGTTACTATCAATACCCCACCCCAGATTTCCACCTTCTTTACGCAACCGTTTTGTGCCTCAAACTATGCTCCCTCCACCCCTACCTTCTCTCGATCAGTCGCTGGAAGCATTCCTTCCTCCCAGGCAAACCTCTGTCCACCTCTATCGCCATTTCCTCCACCGCTGTCTGTCAGTCCTTATCCCGGTCAAGCACCTAGTATTCAACTGAGTCCTCTACCGGGAAGCAGTGTTACCGGAAGTCTCACCGGAAGTCTCACGTCGCCGCGAGACATGTCACATGACTTGCTGCTTCAGGAGATCACGAGTCTACGAGAGAGACTTGCCTGCTTGGAGAGTGAGAACGCCGCGATGACAGTGAAGCTAAATCAACAACAGTGGGATGTCGAACACCGCTTGGCCGAAATTGAGATGCACATGTGCGGGAGTGATAGCGTGGCCAGTGTCGATGGTAGCGCCACCACCGGCGATGACAAACTACTTGAACCAGTAAACAGGGAGTCTATTATATGATTTAAAAAGCGCACTGAACGTATTGGAAAGCATTCATCATCTTTTGAGCGAGACTTTTGCAAGGTTTGAAATTGGAAGAAAGACGGTAATAACATAAAGAAATGAAAGATAACAAGAAAAGAAAAGGAAATATGAAAAGACAGCAAGAAGGATAAATTAGAAGGTGAGTTTTGTAAGGAAAACCTGAGGAAAAAAAAGTAAAGACGATTGATAATAATGAATGAACCTATCATGAAATAAATGATAATAACGATTGTGCCCATTTTATGATATTTATAAGACAATGGAAGTTTTATTCATATGGATTGAAATAAAAATGCGACGAAAAAGACGACAGCTCAGAACTGTTCAGAGAAATGAAACAAAACGAAATAAAAAATACAAGAAAAACAATATAAGCAAAAGCGAAAGACAGAAAAAAAAAAAACAGAAAAACAAAACGGTCATGTGTAGGCAGTGAAATTTTCGCCAGGAAAACAAACATATTTTCTTATGTACATGGATGGAACATTCAGAGAGAAAAGCTGTTAAATATTAAAAAATACTGATAAATCTAAAAATAAAAAAAAAGAGAAAACACTTATAAATTAAAATACTTTAAAGCTGACCCCACATATTTATCTAAGCAGACTTTTAAACCTGACTGATACACAACTCGAATATCACACACAGAAACACACACAAATATATATATATATATATTATATTATATATATATATATGAAACTGTTTGCATTCATATTTCTCTGCATGTGGTTTTACTAATGATAATTGCATTAAGGTCAAGCACCTAGTGAACAATACAAATCAACATTCCTGATAAAATACATGAATTATGAACAGCATCTCTCATATCACAATTAACGTTATACGTAAATGCATGTACGTGTATTTGTGTTTATATATGTGTGTATATATATATATATATATATATATATATATGTGTGTGTGTGTGTGTGTGGATGTATATGTTTAAACATACGGATATATATATATATATTCAAAGCACACACGTAGGAATATATATATATACACATATATATATATATATATATATATATATATATATATATATATATATATATATATATATATATATGTGTATATATATATATATATATATATATATATATATATATATATATATATATATATATATATATATATTCAAAAGCACACACATAGGAATTCGAATATGAATGTAAGTAAAAGATGGCAGCAACATTTCTCATAGAGAAAAATCGACAATGGGTTTTTATTTACTAAATCCCGCTTGATGGCATCATCTGAAGCAGAATTCGACTTTTCACTTGCGGCATGTGAAAACACAATTCGCGAGATTAAAACAGTTTTCTTTTCCGTCTTTTTCAATACGAAATATTTTATTCATAAGGTTTGTCAAATTGAATGAAACGAAGGTAAAAAAAAAAAAAAGTATACGCATCATGGCAACATGACAATGTCATCAAGAAAACTGGACTAAAATATTCTTCACATGAAAATGAATGGAAAAGGAGAAAGATCGAAGAAAAATACAGCGATGCACGAAGTAAATCGCGTAACATTTTACCGACAAAAAAATGAAACCACATGATTAAAAAATGCTCAAAATATGAAAACTGGAAGAAATTAAATATAAATTTATCCAATTTGTAGATAAATTTTATAAAATATTCTACATGTAAAACAAAATATTACATTGCATTTTGCAGATGGAGTCGAAACATAAAATATGGTGGTGACAGATTAGGATATTAGGGCAGGTGATATTTTAAAAAATTCGAAAGACTGAAATCTGTATGAAAAACAGAAATTTTTTATATATATACTTTGAAGCACATAGCCTAAAACTGAAGAAATATATATATATATATATATATATATATATATATATATATATATATATATATATATATATATACGAGATAAGGATATATAATTTTATATATCAAGAACGGAATTGAGGAAATTGTAAGACAAAATGGAAAAAAGGTTATTTGTAACGCGTTTCATCCGTTGGGACTTCGTCAACAAACCCAGTTCAATGAAGTCCTAACAGATGAAACGCGCATAACTAATTATATATATATATATATATATATATATATATATATATATATATATATATATATATATATATATATATATATATTTACGTTCGTCGTTAAAAAAACACACTAA